>JBBPBX010043087.1:0-18896 GCA_038048925.1 Garcialebias charrua | reverse complement strand
AGGGCCTGAGTGTGTGCTGGGTGAGTGGGGTCCTTCATGATGCAGGTGGCCCTCTTCCTGCATCTGGAGGTGTAGATGTCTGTGATGGTGGGGAGACTGACTCCAACAGACTTCTGTGCAGCCTTCACCACTCCATACAGGAGATTTGAGCAGAGGCAAAGTGTCTTTAATCAAAGACTGGATGATCATATTCTCTGATACGTTTGTATTTTGTGTTAAATGCTTGATGGCAACTGATTCAAAGCTCATTGTCATGTAATGTATGCAAATGCTTCAGTAAGTGCCAAGGTCACAGATATTAATAAATAAATTTAAAAAAAAAACACTTAAAATCTCTGAAAAGAGCCACAAACTGGGTTTTGGACTCTTCAGAAAAAGGCTTTCCAGTGTAACAACATAAATTGGTTTCTAAACGTTGATTTTGTACAAGACTTGTCTTGTTTTTCAGATGGCAGGTTTAAAAGAGTCAAAGATGTTTGTAGAAGTTCAGAGCTCTTTACTTTGTGACGGAGGCTGTCAGGGCGTGCGGTGGGAGGAGAGAGACCGGAGGAGAGGGAGGAAGCTGAGGAGACACCGCAGCCAGGCTGGGAGCACGACGGACGGAGCGAGACCCACAACAAGCCCATCGAGGAGCACGGAAACAACAAAGAAAAGCCCCAGTTCTCTTCTTCCGAAGCGGATACGTTTCATTGAGCCTCGGCAGGATGTGCACTCCGTGCTGTGTCTCGCAGGTGAGGAACAATGGCCCGCTCGCTCACTAACGGCTGCGTTGTTGTTTACGGTGCTTTGTTGTTGAGAGCTAAATGTGTTTAGTCGTCGCTTACCGCCATCAGCTCACTGCGTGGAATATATTTTTATGTGGTTCATCCATATAGGTTGGCGGAGTAACGTCACTCGTATTAAAAAATGAAGACAAAAGCTCGACGACACTAAACGAGCTGTAGCGGAGTAAAGAAGCTGAACTGATGTTTCACTGTGAGACGTTCAGGTTCACAGTGAAAGAGGAGGACATGAGGCTTCCGTTTCCACTTTTTCTATCTACTGTCACGTGCGTGAAGAAGTGTTATGGTTGTTTGTTTTGTTTTTTGTCGTTGTGAAATCGTAAAATAAAAAAAAATCACAGACGAGAAATGACCAACTGTTTCCTACTGCAACAACAATTTGTTCTAGTGAGTGGAAGCTGCAAACGTGTCATGTAATGTTTTGTTTGTTTTTTTAGAATCACTTGCTATAAAATACCTTTTTATTACAACATGAATTTTGAGGAGAGCTTAAACTAGCCATTATTAGAAAAATAGCATTTTCTGATATGTAAATAATGTGAATGTTGAGTGCTGAAAGATAAAAATGAGTTGGATAGATGAGCTAGATGCTAGCTAAATGAGCTGAAGGCTAGTTAGATGAGCTGATGGCACGATTCAACCTTTATTTATACAGGTTAATCCCATTGATTGAGCCTCAGGGACTCATTACAAGATGGATTAACCTAATTCTAGCTAAAGGCTAGTTAAATGAGCTGAAGACTCGTTTTGGGCTAAATGTCAGCTGAAGGTTTTCTAGATTTAAAAATGTCCTCAATCCTGAACCTCATGGCCCACTTTTTTGCATGTTTTATATATTTATCTGCTTTAACACATTTGATTGAAAAGAGCAAAACTTGATGTCATTCTGAGTCGGTAATTGAGTTTAAAACGAGTGTTTAAGCAGCAAAACACCTAAAACGTCCAAGACACTGGGCCATGAGTATCAGGGTTTGGATCATCTGTGCTAGATGAGCTGAAGGGTAGCTGCATGAACTGAAGACCAGCTGAAAGTTTCCAGATGAGCTAAAGGCTAGCTGAATGACCTGAAGACGAGCTAGATGAGCTAAAAGATGGCTAAATGGTCTTAATGTAAATTAATTGAGCTAAAGGCCAAACAATGATCGTGTTTTGTGGAGCTGAAACAATTGTTAACTGTTGTGTGAAGTGCACACCAGCTAACACTACTTTTGTTGATTTAGAGTATGTTTTAGCAAATAAATATTTCTAAGTAATTACTAGTTTCAGCTTCTCAGTTTAAAACATGTATATTTATTTACGGTACTTCTGTGCTGTATGATACTTGCACAAGAGATTTAAGTTGTCTCTATAGATTTCATAAAACATTAATTTGCAACAAATTTTTGTTGTCTATTTTTACAGCTAACAGCTTGCTTGCAAAGGGTCACACAGCTGTTGAGTTATACTGGGCTGGAATTTAATTACACAGGCACATCCCTCATCTAAAGTGGGCTCACTTCCATTTCCTGTTCTTTTCAAAGATGGAGAATGATGGAAACAGGGCGGGATTAGGATAAAATGAAGGCCAGACAATAAGATAATAAGAGGCTCTGCATGGGGAGTGCACTAATCCCTGTCACAGACACCCCTTTTAGTTTGTCCCCATCTCTATTCATTTATATACTTCTAATTAACTTTTTTTCTCTCGCATATTAGAGATGTAAGTACCACGATTGAGGTTTGAAGAGGCCCAAGCTGATGTGTGGTCTGTTAATGTCCTCCTTGGACTGAAGGTGGAAATTAGAGGAGGGTGGGTGTTGTTTGGGTTACATTTGAAGTGAATGGGTGGCAAGTGGGAGGGGATTTGTTATTTCTTACTGGGTTCAGTGGCATGCTGCGGAGTCAAAAGAACTGATGGGGAGTCCCTAAAGTGACGTGTTGGATCATGGCATAGTGGGAGTCTAAAGAACAGTGATGGGGCAGGTGACTTCAGGAAATAAGAGTTTTTTTGTTTTGAACTTTTGTGATAGCAAAACAAGTACCAGGTATTTGTGGTTAAAAAATCTCAGCTCTTTGTGGTTGATTGAGATTCAAATATTTTACAAATTTCTGTCTTGAAACATTCACAAAAAGGCTGAATTATATATGTTATTAGTGGTCAGAAACAAAAATATTTTATAGTTTAATAAAAAAAAAAAAAGGAGGGCTAAATTAGGCAATTATTAAAATAGCAAATTTTGTGTGTTTTTTGTTTTGTTTGTATAAATTATTATTATTATTTTTTACATTTCTTTGTATTAGCCCAACACTTCTCAAAGAAACAGCAACGAAATAGTGTTGTAGGTATTATTAAGGTTTGTGTGCGACAGTTGAGATAAATGAGAAGTGAAACAGCAGTTCTCCTTGACTGGTTTGGTTACAGTTAATAGTCAACATGGTGGTAGAGATGGGTTTTTTCAACTTCTCATGAAGTTTTGGTGTGGTTAGTAGCAGCATTAAAAAAAATTCCTACAGGGATGTACTGTAACTAAAATTAAAAGATTAAAGTTTTAAAAATTTCCTACAGGGATGTAACTAAAATTAAAAGATTAAAGTTTTTTATGTCTCCCCCTGAACAATTCGGTGGCAGGAATAATATCTTTTCTTTGGTCATATCTTCCCAAGAGTTGTTGTGAAATTTTCATTTTGTATTAGGAATCAAAGTCATACAAATAAATGTTTTTAATTAATTTAATTTTATAATTTTTATCCCACTACCGGAAAGTACCGGTATACATCTTGTATAAATTGTACCTTTTTCTTACAGCCCTTTAAAAGAATATCAATCATGATTAAAGAGGGATGAAGCATAAAAATATACAATACAGGTAGTCCCCGATTTACGAGCGCTCTGATCTGCGAGGTTCCAGACTTACGAGCTGCGAATTTTTGGAAAAAACGAAAAAAATACTGAGTTTTCATGTGTTTTTTCACCACAGTTAGTTAGCTAAGCATATGGACACACGTTTCCGATCATTTTTATGCACTCATAAGCAGTTTTTGGATGAAAATAGAGTGTTTGTAGTCGCGCTAGCGAAAACCGTTCCAATTTACGAGCGAAATTCCGGATTTACGAGAGAAATGGCGGCCGTTCCAAATTACGAGATTTCCGGTTTACGAGCGCCTCGTTGTAACGGATCTCGCTCGTAAATCGGGGACTACCTGTATACCATACTTGTTGCCTTTTAGGTGTTTTAAGCTAAGATTGCCATGTTCACAGCAGAAACCAGGGCTGCATGGAATATTACTGGAATATTACCTCAACAAAAAGGTCAAAACTATCAGTCAGCTCCTAAATGATGTACCCTAAAGTGGAAATATCACATTTCTGTTAGTTATACATTACATTTTAATGCAGTGCACATTAATATGGACAACTAATACAATCATGCTGACAAGATCACAATTTTCTCAGGTAATTTTGCAAGTTACTCTTCCATGCCTCCTTAATTTGTATCATTATTTAACTTTTGCACATGTTAAGATGCCGACTGTGTAAATTATTGCCACCTTTTGTCTCGCTCTTAGCATGATGCTGGATTAGCCTGGGTCATTTGGAGTTATAGTTCAATGGTAATCCTGTTCTTGTTTGTTTCTCTTTTTGTCTGCAACTGTGTTTGATCACCACCATCTGCCTTTTACTGTACCTTAGTCCTCCTTTTGTTAATTTATTTCTCAATAAATTAAAGTTTTCTTGCTGCTGGATGTAGTCAAGGGCAATATTTGCCATGTGAGAAGCAAAGATTCCTCTTTGTGTTTAGGAAACAAAGCAGTGATACATTTTTGCTGCGTGTGTACTGCTGCCTGGTTGTATAGACAATAGTGGAGCTGTCAACCACAGTATGCTGAGAAGGGGAGAAAGTCTAATTAATGTGAATTTGATCCCGTCTTGTACTTTGTACTCCCCTCTCCCCCAAAACTTATTGGAACAGCAAGGCAAATTCCTGTGTTTACATTGTTCACTGGACATTTGGGTTTAAGATCAAAAGATGAGTACTAGACAAGAGTTCAGAATTTAAACTTTTATTTCCTGGTATTTATATTTAGTTGTGTTAAACAACTCAGGACATATCACCCTTTGTTTGAACCCACCCATTTTTCAAGTGATAGAAACTGGAACATGTGACAGTGACTGACAGGCATTGTCTTTTAGACTGATTGTTCAAACATTAAATAGCTCTAAGCTTTTAGCCTGGGTGTAAACCTATGAAGACTGTATTTCATGTTGAAGAGATTAAATCAACATGAAGACCAGAGAGAGCTGTCTATGGGAGAAAATCAAGGCTTTCTGAATCGGAGAAAAGAAGGAAAATCAATCAGAGCCATTGGATAAACATTGGCCACAGCAAGCACAACAATTTGGAATGTCTTGAAAAAGAAACTACTGCTGTGCTGAGAAATAGATGTCGAACAGGCCGGCCAAGGAAAACATCATTGATGACAGAAATATTGTGAGGGCTGTGAAGAAAACCCCCAAAACATCAGTAACTATCATCATCAACAACCTCCACAGTGCAGGGGTGAAGGTATCACAATCCACTGTTCGAAGAAGACTCCGAGAGCAGAAATATAGAGGCCATACCACAAGATGCAAACCACTCATCAGCAGTCCAGATTGGAATTTACAAAAAAGTACAGAGATGAGCCGCAAAAGTTCTGGAACACAATCTTGTGGACCGACAAGACCAAGCTTTGTCTACCAAAGTGAGGGAAAGATCAAAGTGTGGAGAAAGAAAGAAACTGCATACAATCTCATCTGTGTGAACCATGGTGGTGGTAATGTCATAGCTTGGACATGCATGGCTGCTTCTGGAACAGGCTCATTAATATTTGAGAATGTAACTAATGATGGTAGTGTCAGAATGACTTGCCAAGTAAAGAAATATTTTGCCTGCCAATTTAAGGAGAAATGCATCCATACCAATTGACAGGTTGCAAGTCCATCTCAGGGACACAAAATGGACAACCATTCACTCTCTCACTCACACCTGGGACAATTTAGAGTTACCAATCAGCCTACATGCATGTTTTTGGTCTGTGGGAGGAAACCGGAGTACCCGGAGAGAACTCACGAATGCACAGAGAGAACATGCAAACTCTACTCAGAAAGGCCCCAAACTTCACCCAGATAGGTCCTGGGCTGGGATTTGAACCGGTGAACTTCTCGCTGAGAGGCAACAGCTCTACCAACTGTGCCACCATGCTCTAAACATAAACGCCAGGAAATAAAAGCTGAAATTCTGAACTCTTGCCTCATACCGTGAACCCAAGTGTCTTCAGTGTGCAATAAAAACAAAGGAATTGGTCTTGCTGTTCCAATATGTTCGGAGGGGGACTATAATTGATGCAACACATTTTGTTTAGCCTTTTTTCTTACATTTTTCCTTCTGTTGGTTTGCTGGGATTGCCTTCGATACAAAGCATTACTGTAATTTGAGATGAGTCTGCAGTTTTGTATTTTGTCTGTCATGATTCATTGTGGTGAACTTTTAAAGTGGACATTCTCCTTAAGCTTTGAACAGAAAATTTCCTAACTTTAAAATAACCAGACAATATGGTCTGTGAGCCTGATAAAATGTGACAAAGAGGAAGAAATAATACATTTTTAAATTTATTTTAAGCTTGATGTGTTCAATTTAGCCATTTTGGTTGTTTTGCTACAATGTGTTAGTTACCTGGTATATTGTTTTGACAGTGTTGATTATGAGTCACGTTGAGGGTTCTTGTTTCTAGAACATGTTTGTGTGTGTGTCTTTTACTTTGTGTCTTTATTTTCCATTTTTGCTTGTTATAGGTTGATTTGTCAAAGGTGAAATCACTTAATCACCCTGTGTGTGACTTCTTGATGCTTATTTATTGAGATCACTGTAGTGAAGTGACCTATTTTTGTAATGGGCCTGTTTGCATTACGCAAGCAGTTGTATCTGCTCTGCCCTTTGGGTTCAATTGAGGCAATCATTTCCAGTCAACCAGAACACTTCTGTCCTTTTTGTTACGTTTGATTTGGAGCCACTGAATCAACAGAGAATATTAAAAAGGGGTAAAACATACTTGGATATCTTTTTTTGTTTGTTTACTGTACAAAGGGCTGTGCAACATTTGTTTGTGTAGAATCATGCTTTTAGTCAAGGTTTTTAGAGACTAATTTCCAAACACTTGCCTTATTCCAACATTAACGTATTCTCCTGCTGCATCCTGGGTATCTTAGTGCTGATTCTTATATCTGTGTCCTTCAAGTTGGAAACATGTTGGCTAAAAAAATAGGTCACTCTGTTTTTCCTTTTTCCGCCAGAACGGATAAGAGGAAGTTGAATACCGGAGAGTGAGTGGAAAACACGTAAAGGGCATTTGAGGAAAACAATGGAAGGTGAAGAGGAGAAAATAAATTGAGGGGGTGAGACAAGAGATAACTTTAGCCTTTATACTGTATAGCAGGAGAGAAGTTTGAGATAAAATGTGTGAAACAACTTCAAGCTAAGTGAGACAGAAAGGGTGTGTTGTGAAGTTTGGCTCTATCTGTAGAGGTTGTGAGAATCTGCTTTAACTTAATTCCACATCATAAAGTGTTAACCATGATATTATGCTCTCTATGCTGCTGGGGGTTTGAATTGCAGACACGCCAACCACCTGTCATCACACTGGTGGGGCACAGAGGCAATGAGGGAGGGGGTGAATGGCCTATCAAGTGTGTAGGGTCAGAGCAAGTTACTATGGATACTTTTTCCAGTATCCATGTGTGATGGAATTCCTGAAGACATTCCCGGCTCCCAGCTCCCCCTCACCGTGTCACTACTCGTCCACAGTTTGCTGTCGGGCCCCCTCAATGTGTGCAATCCGCTGGTGAGACAACCCCTAACTAATTAAATCTAAACGCCACAACAACTTAAATTGCTCTGTCCTTTTTCCATTCCTATGTAGCATTTTGTGGTTAATTAATCACCCATTGAGGAGTGTGTGGCTGCAGCAGAAACAAAGTAAATTAATTCTGTTCAGCTGTGTGTAGTCAAATTAACCCAAAAAGCCCATGCTTAAAATAAAAATTAAATAGAAAAGGGTTGAATCATAAAATGTACATTTGGCCTTTGACTTGGTTTTAAGGGTTGTCCAATTAACCCACAGTGAAAACTCCCTGAACACCATCACAATGCTTGTTTGCAAATAAATATAAAGCTATGTAAAGTTTATAAATATCACTTCAAATGTAATTAAAGCAGGAGTAGAGCTAAATATATATTGTCTTTTTTTTTTCTTCCATAAATCAGTGTGTTGCAGTTGTTGTCTTGAAATGTTTCATAAAATATGACTTTATTATGGCAGATGCAGAACTTGTTGCTATAAACAATCTGCATTGATTGAAGTCGAGTCAAATTTATTTATAAAGCACATTTAAAACGGCAGCTGTTACCAAAGTGCTTAACAATAAGATCAAGGCAGTAATAAAAAAAAAAAATGTAATTAAAAGCAAAAAAATAAAAACATAAAAACACAATCAATGAGAAACAATGAAATACTAAATCAAATTACACTGTTAATCGTTAGTGAAAACAGGTGTGTTTTTAGGAGAGATTTAAAAGCAGGGAGGGAAGTGGCCTGTCTAATGTTGAGGGGCAGATTGTTCCAGAGTTTAGGGTCCATGACTGAAAAAGCCTGATCTCTGAGCTTCAGCCTGGTTTTTGGTACAACCAAAAGCTGCTGCTCAGATGATTTCATGGCCTGAGAAGGAACATGTGGTTGAAGTAGGTCAGAGAAATATGAGGGTGCAAGGCCATTTTTGCACTTAAAGGTCAATAGGAGAATTTTAAAATCATTTCGGACACATACAGAGAGCCAGTGAAGGGAGGACAAAACTGGTGTAACGTGATCAAACCTTCGAGTTTCTGTTAACAGCCAAACTGCAAAATTTCGGACAAGTTGGAGACGTGAAAGGGACACCTGACTGACCTCAACATAGAGTGCATTACATTTGTCAAATCTGGTAGTAATAAAGGCATAGACTAGTTTTTCAAAGTGAGAGCTGGACAATACAGTACTGACTTTAACTTAGCTATCTACCATATCTACAAGAAGCTTTTCTGCAGAGCAGTGCTAGGGCTAAACACAATGACTTCAGTTTTCTGATCAGTAAAACAAAAAAATTAAGCTATTCATGCCTTGATGTCATCAAGACATTTGATGTCATCAAGACATTTAACAGAGGGCGAATGGAGTGAGAACTATTAAGGCCGGCGCATAGCTCCGCGCTTGAGCGAGCGCGGCGCCCCGCTGTGTGAGCGCCGTGAGGTCGCCGCTGCACAAGCCCTTTGAACGTTCACGCGAGCGCGCCAAGCTCCAATTTTTACGAGCGCCTACGCGAAGCGCGGTGTCTGACCAATCAGCTGCACGCGGAGGGGGACTGAACTGACCCCCTCCGCTCACAGAGAACGAAGAAGAAAGCAGAGCTCTGTTGGAGCACACACGCTGCTCACGCTGTGCTCTGCTGTGAACCCCCCGCGTGGCGCGGGACTCGGTCCAGCGCAGAGCTCTGCACCGGGCTTTAGGTTAGGGCAGATCAATCTGACAATCATCAGCATAACAATGAACTGAACCAACATGTTTCCTCAGGATAAACTCCAAAGGGAGCAAATACAGGTAGTCCCCGATTTACGAGCGCTCTGATCTGCGAGGTTCCAGACTTACGAGCTGCAAATTTTTGGAAAAAACGAAAAAAATACTGAGTTTTCATGTGTTTTTTCACCACAGTTAGTTAGCTAAGCATATGGACACACGTTTCCGATCATTTTTATGCACTCATAAGCAGTTTTTGGATGAAAATAGAGTGTTTGTAGTCGCGCTAGCGAAAACCGTTCCAATTTACGAGCGAAATTCCGGATTTACGAGAGAAATGGCGGCCGTTCCAAATTACGAGATTTCCGGTTTACGAGCGCCTCGTTGTAACGGATCTCGCTCGTAAATCGGGGACTACCTGTAGAGTGAAAACAAGGGGTCCAAGAATCGAGCCCTGTGGGACCTCACAGGAAAGAGGCACTAGTACAAAATTATCTGGTGTGCTTAGTTTCAGTTAGATTTTTATAACTTTTTAACAACACTTTTACAAATGTCCATAAGAAAGCCAGTATATTGCAATAATTTTCTCTCCTCTAAGTGAGATCTGCTTCCAAACATTCCTGGGTTTGCTTTTACACAGATTCGAAGAGCGCTATTAAAAAGAACTCTGACAAGAAAAGGCTACAACGTTACTACAGATTGAGCCAGGAAGTAGAAACATAATAATTAGGAAACTAAGTTAGATTGCCCGGGGTAAGAAAAGCAAGGAGACCAAGCAATAAACTTTAACGAAATTCATGTGTTTGAGATTTTGTTGCACTTCTGTGTTTAATTCAGCATCGGACGTCAGTGACACAAAACTAAAGCTTGGTTTATACTTGTTGTCTTATGTCTTTTACCCATTACCATTAAATTTACCCATTTCATTGGATAAAAAAAAAAGGATTTTGTGTTAACCACAGGCATATTAACTCTTCCTTTTTTTTATCCAATAAAAGACAAACGTAAAATAACTTAAACCCCAGGTGAGATTCGAACCCAAGTCGAGAAAAGCTTTGGAGCAGAAAAGCAATGCCTTATCCATTGTGCTACCGAGGCATGTTGCTTTTTTAAGGTCAACGTTTCCTTTAAACATTCCGCCCCTCATAAAATTCTGGCTACACTCATGATAATGGACTCACAAATGGAGGTAATGGAGCCTATCATTATATTAAATCCATTATAAATTCATAAATAAATATATATGTATTGGTGTGTGTGTGTGTGTTGGGTGCAATGCGCAAAGTGCAGAGACGCACGGTTTTTTTCATTCATTCAACCTTTATTTAGTCAGGTAAATCTTTTGAACCTCATGGGCTCATTTACGAAAGCGACCTGCTAAAACTAAAGAACAATGAACAGCAATGGTAGAATTTCCTTAAACAATAAACAAACAAACAAACAATAAACAATAGAAAACAAAAGAGAAAAACATTTTTTTTTTTTTTTTTTTTTACAAAGTATCAAAAAACTAGCAAAACATTATAAGGTAGACGTATAAAATCAAAGACAGGAACAAATCTGCATTGGTTTTTGCCAGGATTCCAACAGATTCTGAAAACCATTTAGAGAAGTCAAGTTCGAGAGCTTCAGATCTTTTTGTAAGATATTCCATGAAGCAGGAGCGGAGTAGGAGAAGGCCCTTTTTCCAAGTTCAGTCCTCACTGACGGAACACTGCAGGTAATCATGTCCTGAGAGCGCACACTGTAGCTGCACTCACGCAAAGACACGAAAGAAGGTTTGCGTGTGCGCGCGCACAGACAAGTTTCTCTTCAAAACTATCCATGTCTGTCCAAGCAAAAACAAAAAACGCCCACAAACTTTGAACCAATCACACGCTGCGAGCCGCATCGTCGGCGTCTCAGAGTTCTGCTTGGGGGCCATGTACAAGACGAGCTGTCACCGGGGGATCGCAGCGGGAGTGCAGCCAGAAGTTGCACAACTTTTTTCATTCAGCGGGGGGTAAAAGACGTAAGACAACGAGTATAAACCAACCTTAACTTTCCTTTTGCTGAATTACACACCACAAAGTCTATGGATTATGTTAAGTAGGGTGTAGCCATCAATGCAAATGTAAGTTGTTCGATCCCCAGCTCACTTTGAATCAAGTCAGAGATCTTAAATTCTAAAATGTCTAAACTGACGTTTGAGTACTTGTACTAAAAGGGTGTTGTTTTATGTTTGGCTTTGGCTAAAACACATTGACTGCTCTGCTATAATACTAGTTTATTCAGAGGCATAGTTCAGACATGATGCTAAAATGCTTACAGGGTGATCCAGTCACAAGTGGACAGTACAAAATACAGGTCAGACTGAACATGCATTTAGATCTTATTGCTCGAGCCACATTCAGAGCTGATCTGAGATGCATTTACCCACATTTAGCAAATTACAGTCTTAGGCTATACTGTAGAGCCTAATAATTTAAGACATGTCTATAAGATTTACTAAAAGAAACTGGAAGTTTAAGCCAGAGCTGTAATAGGGTCACCACAGGTTGGTCCAAGTGCAAGTTTTAGGATTTACTCCTGCTTGTAAATAAATGGGACTTTGTTCTTGGGAAAAATAATCAAACCCAACTTGGATAGTTTTTTCAGGTTAACTTTTATTGATTCATGTAGTTCTTACATTGTTGTCTTGTGTTCAAATATTATTTTTCTAATATGTTTAGCTGTAATTAATTATTTATTAAAAAGAAAGCTCACAAATCACCATGATTGTGAGTGAGGAAAAGGTAGAAACGGAAGTCCCACATTTCTGGTGGCAGCTCCCATTTCAACTCCCCAAAACAAGAGATGGTAGGGGTCTTCTATTTTATATGTCCATGGCTGCATTAAAGAACCTCCGACTGAGTGTTGTATGAATGTCTGTGTGGAGGTAAATGAGGACAGAGATTGTGTTGTAAGCACTTTGAGTATCTTTATTAGATAGAAAGGTACTATATAAGTGCAGTCAATTTACCATTTATAATCTGTATATTGTATGTGCACCCATACAGAGCCTTTATACATTGCAAAGCTTGTCGACGTTGCTGTTATGATTCAAGGCAAATCCACGTTAGCTTGTGTAAGGAAAAAGAAAATGTAGAGTAGTAATCACAGAATATCTTGATTATAATCTGGTCTATACGGGAAACACTTACGGTAAGCCATAGGAAGAGACCTTCCTGCTGTTTTTGAGTACATTTTCTTGCATAAAATAAATTTCTTTATTGCTCAATCCTTTTTCCTTGTCTGGTGCCCTTCAATCCATTTTAATCAGTTTAGAGCGTGTCCAGATTTTCCAGCAGTTCAAGGACAGCCAAAATGACCTTGAGGTGAGATCTGCATAACCAGCTTTGTATTTTTATCTCCATAGTCTGTGTTTTCAGCTGTAAAGGAGGTACTCTAGTCTATACCTACAAATCAAAACAATGGGTCTAAATTCAGCACAAGCACACTTGTAACCACTACCACAGTCTTATTTCTTACTTCAGCAGTGTGTGTGTGTGTGCGTGCGTGCGTGCGTGCGAGCGAGCGAGCGAGCGAGCGTGTGTGTGTGTGTGTGTGTGTGTGTGTGGTAAGAGGAGTGGTGGGAGGTTTTCACACTCAGCTGACACCAGAAAGATCCTATTCATTATCCACCTTATTCCCGAGGGTGTCACTGTAGAAGCGATTATGGGACTTACTTCCGTTTGACCCCGGAAGTAGAATTTCTGCATTGGCTCCCCATTGTTTACTTGCTAATCTGCGCGCATTGTAGAAGTTCTGTTAAAGTTCTGTTTTCTGTTATTTCGAGCTAATATTGTCACGAAGATGTCTTTGAGGAGCTCGGGTACCTGTTGCGCTGTTTGTAGCTGTACGAATAATCAGACGAAGCTGAATTTGTGGCTGCAACTAGTGTGTGTTGAACATGCTCCAAAAACAAAAACCTGCATCATTCTTTGTGGCTGGGCTACGAGAAACCACCTGAAAAAAGACTCTGTATCCTCCAGAGGATCAGGTATGATTTAAGAGACAGCTTTTAGTGTTGATTTTATGTAGTCAGTGATTAAATGATACTAATATTTTCGTTCATAACTGGCAAATAAACACACGCACCTATATATGTATGCTGTGTGTGTATATTTATATATATATAATATAGGTGTGTGTTGTGTTTATTTATATATATATATAATATAGGTGTGCGTGTGTGCTTATTATATATATATATAGATGTGTGTTTTTATATATATAATATAGGCGTGTGTGTTTATTTATAGATCTATATATATATATATAATATAGGTGTGTGCGTGGGTTTCTTTTATATAGGTGTGTGTGTGCATTTATTTATATACTGTATATATGTGTGTGTGTTTAGTTATACAGTATATATAATCTAGGTGTGTGTGTTCATAAATGAACCCTAACGTTTGTATACTGTACTTTTACTTTCCTCCTTTCTGTTATATTTCTGCATAGGTGAGTTCCAGGGATGGATGGATGACAGGGATGGATGGATGACGCTCCAGTTGGTCCAGGGATGGATGACGCTCCAGTTGGTCCAGGGATGGATGGATGACAGGGATGGATGGATGACGCTCCAGTTGGTCCAGGGATGGATGACGCTCCAGTTGGTCCAGGGATGGATGACAGGGATGGATGGATGACACTCCAGTTGGTCCAGGGATGGATGGATGACAGGGATGGATGGATGACACTCCAGTTGGTCCAGAAGTTTGTGTGCAGTTATGTACCACAGCAACAAATGAGTGAAAATATAATTTCTATAAATAAATCTGTTTGAAGTACATTTGGTGTTGCTGTGTTTCACCTTTGCGGCGCACAGCGCGCGTGCACGAAGCTGCGGTGGCTCTGACCGGCTCCAGAGGAACGAAACCAACTCGGACTCATCCGCTGCTCCATTCCTGGTAAACTCGCTGGTTCTCCACGCCGATCCTGTGGTGGCCCGGATAGAGGCACTTCAACCACGTCCGCGCGGTGGACGCACGCGCGCACGGAGCTGCGTTTTCCCCGGCGAGCGAAGACGCGAGGAGAACAACCTGAAGCAGCTGACCTGCGCTCCGTGGCCTGTATGGAGACCAATTGATGCCAAAACTCCAGCTGCGTGCTCAACTCCAGTATGGCAGCTAAATCGTGTCAAAACTCCAGCTGCTGGTCCAACAAGATTCGCTTTATTAAATGTGAGGTCTCTGACAAACAAATCTTTCATTATGAATGACTTTTTCTGCTCAAACAAACTGGACTTCATGTTCCTCACAGAAACTTGGCTTCCTCCTGGTGAGTTATCTGTTTTCTCTGAACTTTTGCCGGTGGATTGTACATTTTTTAACTCGCCCAGATTGTCTGGAAGGGGTGGAGGAGTTTTGGCTGTTTTTAAGAAACTTTGGAACTGTAGACTGTTACAGGCAGCAGCTTTTCAGACTTTCGAATTGCTGCATTTTGAACTGGGCCGCTCCAACCCCCTCCTGTGTGCTGTGATCTACAGATCACCTAAAACCACCAGAGGCTTCATCAGTGAACTCTCGGACTTCCTGACTGGAATATTCTTGAAATACGATAGGGTATTACTTTTAGGAGATTTCAATTTGCATGTCTGTTGCCCTGATAAGCCATTAGTTAATGACTTTTTAAACCTGATACACTCTTTCAACCTGGTACAAAATGTTGTTGGTCCAACCCACCAGCAGGGTCACACGCTCGATCTAGTTCTGTCTCATGGTCTGTCAGTGGTTAATCTGATGATTGGGGATGCTACTGTTTCTGATCACAAACCCATCTCATTTGAAATATCTCTCACACGTGTGTCTAAATCTCCTGCTCCAGCCAAAAGCTGCCGCATTTTTAACCCTTCAACCGCTGCACTTTTTTCTTCTGCTTTCACCTCCACTACTGTTACAGCCCCTGAAGCATCTCCCTGTGTCAGCACACAGGAGCTGCTCAGTAGCCACAATGAGACCTGCACTGAGATCCTAGACATTGTGGCCCCACTAAAAGTCAGGCAACCAAAGCTGGCAAAATACCCATGGATAAATGAGACAACCAGGGCAGCGAGACGTCTCTGCAGGCGTGCAGAACGCAAATGGAAAAAAGATAAGCTCCAGGTTTCTTTCATTTTGCTAAAAACATGTTTAAATAACTACCAGGCCACCGTCAAATCAGAAAAAAACAAATACTTCTCCCACATCATCACCTCCAACAGACACAACCCCCGCATTCTTTTTAACACAGTAAATTCCATTCTCAATGTTCCTCTATCAGCCAACATGGAGGCCCCTGTTGACTCCTGTAACAGATTCAGCAAATTCTTTGTTGAAAAGGTTGAGCTGATTAGGTCCTCCATCCCCCACTCTGCAGTAGACACCTCTCCCATTGTTCCTTGCACAGCAAACTTCAGGCAATTCAAACCCATCTCACTCCCATTGTTAAACAAAGCTGTTGGTCACATGAAACCTTCAGGATCCCCCGCTGATCCCATCCCCCCATCATTGTTCAAACAGGTTCTGCCATCGCTGGGGCCCTCTGTTCTTAATATTCTGAATAGTAGCATTGCTACAAGCGTGGTCCCGGATGCCTTCAAACATGCAGTTGTCACTCCGTTATTGAAGAAACCTAGCCTTGACCCTTCCGCCTGCGCAAATTACAGACCAATATCAAGACTCCCCTTTCTGTCCAAAATCCTCGAAAAACTTATTTCTATTCAGTTAAATCAGTTCTTAACTGAAAACAAAGTCTTTGAGGTTTTTCAGTCCGGTTTCAAACAACTTCACAGCACGGAAACAGCTTTGGTCAGGGTTTTCAACGATATTCTTGTATCAAATGACTCTGGTCAGTTTGTGGTACTTGTACTCCTTGACCTTACCGCTGCTTTTGATACCGTCGATCACGGTATCCTCTTATCTCGGCTCGAACACTGGGTCGGGATCACAGGTGCTGCATTAGACTGGTTCCGCTCATACCTTGCTGACAGAAGTTTCTGTGTTAAGGTCGGGAACAGTGTATCCCCTTCAATGTCTCTTTCCTGCGGGGTCCCACAAGGCTCTATTCTCGGTCCACTTCTTTTCACGCTCTACATGCTCCCACTGGGGACCATCCTAAGAAAACATGGAATTTCGTTCCACTGTTACGCAGATGATTGCCAGATATATCTGCCACTGAAACCAGCAAATACAGGCTCCCTCCACTCTCTCCTAAAGTGTCTGGACGACATTAAGACTTGGATGGCTTCAAACTTCCTAAGTTTTAATGACCAGAAGACTGAAGTCATCATCTTCAGCCCTAGCTCAGCTGCCGCCTCTGATCACATAAACTTGGACTCCCTCCAGCCCTATCTCAAAAACTCTGTAAAAAATCTTGGGATGGTTTTCGACTCAGACCTTAAGTTCGATAAACAAATCAGCTCCGTTCTCCAGAAGAGTTTCTTCCAGCTGCGGCAGGTTGCTAAGCTCAAGCCGGTGCTGTCCAGATCTGATCTTGAGACCCTAATCCATGCGTTCATCACAACCCGCCTGGATTATTGTAATGCACTGTATGCTGGGATCAGCGAGGCCTCCTTTACACGCCTTCAGCTCGTGCAAAATGCAGCAGCTCGGCTTTTAACCGGTACTCGTAGGTATGAGCACATCACACCTGTTCTCTCCTCCCTGCACTGGCTCCCCGTGCGAACTCGAGTCGACTTTAAAATCCTGTTGCTGACCTACAAATGCCTAAATGGCCTCGCTCCCCTCTACCTCTCCGAGCTGCTGGAACCATATGTTCCATCGCGGGCCCTGAGATCATCTGATCAGATGCTCTTGGCGGTCCCAAAAACACGTCTGAAGCTCCGTGGAGATCGAGCGTTTTCAGTCACCGCCCCCAAACTCTGGAACAACCTCCCCCCCAACATTAGACAGGCCTCCTCCCTTCTCATGTTCAAATCCCTGTTAAAAACCCATCTGTTCTCTCTGGTGTTTCATACGGTGTGAGCTGTCGTAGTGTATATATATATATTTTTTTTTTCTTTTTTTTTTTTTTTTTTTTTTTTTCATTTTAATTTGTTCTTATACATTTTTATGTACTTTTACTACTGTAAATAATTGTTACTATTGGTGTGTGTTACTGTTTCTGTACATTTTTAAACTTTTATGCTGTGTGTGTGAAGCACCTTGGTAACAGTTTATCTGTTTTAAGCTGTGCTATAGAAATAAAATTGACTTGACTTGACTTGACCTTCTTTATTTCAATTAGATATGTTGTTTAATGTCTAATGAGAAGTTCTACTGCAAATAAAAAAACTAGATGTGATTGTTTTTTTGGCAACTTACCAGTTTAGTTTTTTATTGACAAGTACAAAACTTAAAAACATGCATGTTGCTGTATGGTTCCTCCTCCGGGAGGAGATTGATAAAGTTCAGAATAAAAGCTATAATTATAAACTAAAAACAGTTGAAACTGAATACAATATGAGAACTGTGGGTGATTTGATGTCTTTTAATGAAAATGATTGGCTGCAGAATAAATACCAGAATAAATACCAGGTCAAATACACTCTTCAACAAGAAATGATGGGCAGTTTCTGATTTTAAACAAACTGGAACAGATTCCTAATCATGTGGGACCACTGGACGACGACTGGAGCAAGCAGCCAACCCCTCCGGAATCCAAGACGATGGAACTTGGCCCTTCACTCGTCTGTACCTAAAAAAAAAAAGAATAAACTGTCATGAAAGTTCATTCTCAATAGTCCAGGTATCAAATCCGCTCATTCTCAATCAGTTCATCTGGACAGTTTCTTTTTAGTAGAAACGTTTCACCCTCACTCCAGAGGGCTGTCATGTTAGGTGTGTGTTGGGGCCACAATAAACTGTCATGTTTGCATCACAAAGTCTAAAATAAGACCAAGTTTGCTACTACAGTACTTTATTCACATGAGAGTAACAGGGACCTACAATCAAAACAGTACAAACAATACAGTATGTATGTGCAGTATGTATGTACTGCAAATGTATTACACACACATGTAGTTATATTATTTATCCACAGATTTGTTTAGTAAATACTTTAACAGATGCTAACGCTACATGCTAAGCTAACCACAGCTAGTAGACGGTGCTAAATCATGAAGAAAAAAACAACAACAGCTCCAACACAGAGAAAATTATACTCTCACATTGTTCTGAAATTGTTTCACAAAATGATTTATGTAGAATATTTTGTTTACCGGAGAAAACGTGATCTGAACACGACGTCTTCGAGAGCAGATCCGAGCAGAGGAGGGGCAGCTGTCAGCTCGTCCGATATAAATCCTTCACGTTTACTTATTTTTGGGATGAAGTGAAAACTGCGCTTTGAACAAACGTCTACCCGACAGGAACACCCACTGACCCAACACGAAGTAACCATTGCAATTAATTAGAAATAAACAAAACAAAAAAAACAAACGTGAAAAATACAGCCAGTAGACTGGGCTTTAACTGCTGCTCTCACTTCCGGCGGAAGTCGTTCCCATAATTCGCGCAAGGCATCATGGGGGCTAGGAATAAGGTGGAT
>JBBPBX010043086.1:17118-28085 GCA_038048925.1 Garcialebias charrua | reverse complement strand
TCGTATTTTACGTTTCATAATGCGCCACACATTTTCAATGGGGGACAGGTCTGGACTGCAGGCAGGCCAGGGGAGGACCCGCACTCTTTTGCTACGAAGCCACGCTGTTGTAACACGTGCAGAATGTGGCTTGGCATTGTCTTGCTGAAATAAGCTGGGGCGTCCATGAAAAAGACGTCGCTTGGATGGCAGCATATGTTGCTCCAAAACCTGTATGTACCTTTCAGCATTAATGGTGCCTTCACAGATGTGTAAGTTACCCATGCCTTGGGCACTAATGCACCCCCATACCATCACAGATGCTGGCTTTTGAACTTTGCGCCTATAACAGTCCTGATGGTTCTTTTCCTCTTTGGTCCGTAAGACACGACGTCCACAGTTTCCAAAGACAATTTGAAATGTGGACTCATCAGACCACAGAACACTTTTCCACTTTGCATCAGTCCATCTCAGATGAGCTCGGGCCCAGCAAAGCCGGCGGCGTTTCTGGATCTTGTTGATGAATGGCTTTTGCTTTGCATAGTAGAGCTTTAACTTGCACTTACAGATGTAGCGACGAACTGTAGTTACTGACAGTGGTTTTCTGAAGTATTCCTGAGCCCATGTGGTGATATCTTTTACACACTGATGTCGGTTTTTGATGCAGTACCGCCTGAGGGATCGAAGGTCACGGGCATTCAATGTTGGTTTTCGGCCTTGCCCCTTACGTGTAGTGATTTCTCCAGATTCTCTGAACCTTTTGATGATATTACGGACCGTAGATGGTGAAATTCCTAAATTCCTTGCAATAGCTCGTTGAGAAAAGTTGTTCTTGAACTGTTCGACAATTTGCCCACGCATTTGTTCACAGAGTGGTGACCCTCGCCCCATCCTTCTATGTGGATGACTGAGCATGTCAAGGAAGCTGCTTTTATACCCAATCATGGCACCCACTTGTTCCCAATTTGCATGTTCACCTGTGGGATATTCCAAATAAGTGTTTGATGAGCATTCCTCAAATTTCTCTGTCTTCTTTGTCACTTGTGCCAGCTTTTTTGAAACATGTTGCAGGCATCAAATTCCAAATGAGCTAATAATTGCAAAAAATAACAAAGTTTACCGGTTCGAACGTTAAGTATGTGGTCTTTGCAGTGTGTTCAATTGAATATAGGTTGAAAAAGATTTGCAAGTCATTGTATTCTGTTTTTATTTGCGATTTCCACAACGTGCCAACTTTTCTGGTTTTGGGCTTGTAGTTTAAAGACGCTTTATTAGACACTGTCATCACTGGGCAAAGACACCTTCACCCATACGATCTTCAGAGATGAGTTCATAGCAATACATAATGGAACTCAGTAAGTTCTGATTATTAACCAAGTACATGCTGGGTACCTACATAGTACGTATTGAGCATATACTGGGTAAGTGGTACCTTAAAGACCAGACTATCTCATGAGGTGACTTCTTTTCCTGTTCCTACAGGCTGCATACCTGGTACTTCATAGGATTGTACATGATACGTACCAGTTGCGTAACCAGAACATACATGGTGATTACATAGGCCATAATTATTACATTTTTGGTAGGAACTGGACTGTTTTATGAAAGGATTTGTTACCCTTTACGTACAGACGATGTATCTGACCAAATTACAGTTCCTTTGTGAGAACCAGGTGTGTATCATTACATAACCAGTGCATCTTTTGTCCTCTTCTTTCAGCTGTTTCCCCTTCAAGGGTCACCACAGCAACTCTGAAGAGGGAACTCTTTCTTACTCTGTCCCCTGCATCGTCTGTCCTCACTCCAACTACCTCCATGTCCTCTAACTGCATCCATATACAGTATCTCCTCTTTGGCCCTTTATGAACATGTGCACAAGTCAAGCAGTAAGGCTGTGAGCCTCTGAGTCTTAGGAAAGGAAATAATGAAAACATGAGCAACATTTTGAGACATACTTCAGTTGCAGCCCAGTAAGATACTTTTTTCGTCTTCTTTCAGCTTTTCCCTTTTCAGGGGCCACCACAGTGAGTCATACTCCTCCATCTCAATCTGTCGACCTACTTCACTTAAAAACCCACTTTATTTACTGTCTTTTGACTGTGTGATTTGTTTAGAACTGGTCTGTATTCTACAATGTTAGTCATTTAGTTATCTTTTTCAAATTGGATCTATGTTTTTATCCAGTGTCCTTTGCTTGTTTGATTTTGCTGTTCAGCACTTTGGTTGGCCTTGTTGCTGTTTTAAGTGCTTTCTAAATAAAGCCGTATAGTATGGTACCTCCATGTCCTCTCTAACTGCATCCTTATATCTCATCTTTGTCTTTGTCCTGGCAGCTGCATTTATAACTTCTACCAGTACACCCACTGTCCCTCCTCTGGACATGTCCAAACCATCTCAGTCTGGCCTCCCTAACTTTATCTCCCAGTTGTTCAACCTGTGCTGTACCTTTGACGATCTCATTCCTAATCTTATCCATCCTTGTCACTCCATTTAAGCAATAATAATCAAAACAAGAATACATTTAAATCACAATGAACAGATTCTAAAAGCAGACATAATCAAAGACTGCTTCCCCAAAAAGATAGTGATTATTAACACATCAAAAAATCTTTAAAATTCTTCTAAGATAAGTACAAGTTGAAGGTTTATCCATAGCCCTCACAGTTCACCTGTCTCTTTAAATGTCACGGAAAATTTGCAGATCTCAAAGGAACTGTTCATGCAAGATGGCCAGAAAATCTACATTAAAAGTTAAAATTCAAACAAGGGCACAAGGAATGCTTTCAAAAGCTGGCGTTTATCGGCAGTTAGCATAGAGGTCATAGGAACACGTGCTTCAGGTGTTTAACTATGTGCATTTTTACTTGAAATGTGGAAGCACATTTTCAACTTTAACCTAATGGCAAATTATTTCAGCAAAACTTTTTTAAGATTTCTGAAAATCATAAAATATAGGAACATTAATAAGATTTCAATCAACATCTTTAAATGGAACAGGTCTGTACATTTCTATAAGTAAAAGAGTAGCATATAAGAAGAAATGTGTTGTTTCAACCAGCATTTTTTAACAGCGTTTACACGATTACCGATATTCAAGCTCAGTGAAGGAACAGGCCTATATTATTCTAAACTTATTCCCAGCGTTGGTGTTTTTGAACAGTATTGAAGCTCTCTGTTCATTTAGATATAAATGCTGTGACAGCAAACGCAACACATGATTTGCCTCATTATCCTTCTCATCAAGCCATTCGGTGACCCTCTGTGCTGAATCTGCATTTCTACGTCTCCAAACAAACTTTGAGCTGCCTTCTTGTTTATTTGTCGGCTAAACCCTTGGGTAATGAAACCAAGCAAACTTTTTTTTCTCACGTGTTGATTTTTTTAACAGGGCTGGAGAAAGTGGGTCAAGTTATAACACATTTGGCTGCAGTCAATCAAACGAGGAAAGCAGCACGCCGAATGAAAAGTGGTCATGTACTGTTTTTCACAGCTTGCTAAATGGTTTTGTCTGCAAGCAAACTTTGAAAATGAATTTGGTCTGCGATTCAAGTCTGGCTGTTTGCACGTAAATTATAGTTCGCAACAAATTGAAAAATCTGTCAAACAATGAAAAGTAAAATACCACGGTGTGCAGCAACACTGTAATTTACTTTCGCTCTGTTCTGACTCAGAGGAAGACATGAATTGCCTGCCTAAGGTGTGACGTCTAGTCCTTGACTTGGCCACTAGATGTCCTTCAGCAGCTTCAACTAGTAAGATGCCTTTGAAGTCCTCATGTTTCACTGATATGACCTGGATAAACATCTCTGAAGGGGTCTTTTTTTATTATTCATTCAACCTTTATTTATACAGGCTAGCCTCAATGAGCCACGAGGACTCGTTTACAAGAGGGACCTGTTCCAGACAGAACATATAAAGTACAGACAGCAATAACAATGACAACAATAAACTACAGTAAAAATGCAGTTAAAATAAGAGTAGTGTATAAAACAATAAATCAGGGTGCCATAAAACAGGGGGAAATACTACAAACAAGAACGTATTTGCTTAGATTTTTCCATTGACATTATCAAATGTTTGAAACCCCTTAAAGAAATCGAGGTGGACAACTCCAGTTCCGGTTGCAGGAGCTGACATTTGCCAAGTCAGTAGCCGTGACTCAACAACACATACCAACCAAGTGAGTCTGGATGTCTTTAAAGCGTAGAGCTTATACTCAAGTCAACATAAATTCAAAGCAAAACACTTTTTATTGTATTGATTTGGATCAGTTGTCTGTAGTTAATGATAACAGAGTAAAGAATCCCGTGAGAATTCTCTCCATATTTTTTTTGTTTGTGTGTGTATGGCCTAATAATCATTTTTTACAGTTCATCACTTATGCACTGATGCCGCTGCTCCAGCACTGCAAGCCCAGAGGAAATGAGCATCATAATAACATCAAATGGGCCTCATCTTAATGGCCCACAACAACGCCAACACAACAGCATTGTCTTGTTAAAAGAAGTAGTTCCACCACTTGGAGAGGAAGTGATTTTACATTAAAATTTAAGTTTATTAATGATGCTGTTTAGTCTATGAGCTGATAGACCACTTGTTTTCTCTAAAAGTTATCTTATCTCAGATTAAGCTTTAAAATAATTGATCTTTATCTGTGCAACAACTATTTACACACCAAAAATGCAGTAATGTAGTGTTGCTGCAAAGGGTCGTATATCTGTATTGGAAAGAAAAAAAATTACATTTAGAAAATAGATTTAATCATCTATAAGTCTGGGCTTATGTGGGCTTATGTGTCAAAACTGTTAAATAAATCACAACATCACAGCATCAATAAAACAGCTTCAGGCTACATGTCTTGATGACAGTATAGAGTATTTGATTTCCAACTTCGACAGAGACTTGCTGATGCTGACAAATATTGACAGATTTGTTCTTGGCTTCAGAAAAAAACACACACACACACAAAAAAAAAACTAATTTAGCTCATAATTGTTGCAGAGGTGTAGGCTTAAAGTTGATGTAAAAAGTGCAAACTTGGACCTTTTTTCTTGCTATGCTGAGTGTACTGCCAAGCCCTGTCACATGCAGGAGATAAAATAAGTGAGTTGGCCTTATTGTTGCTTGGTTGGGAGCCAGCAAAAGCTGTGATTTCTACTTTATCCCTCACAGGGAGGTGTGGTTGGACAGAGAGGAGATCCACCCACTGAGCTGACCAGTACTGTAGTTAGTTACATCTAAGACAAGGTTACTGGACAAAGAGTGCATGACTAGAAGTTATTAGGTTAGAAAAAGCTGAAAAAGTATGGCACATTGTGGGATACACCACTGAAGTTTTGAGACACACAATTGGCAGTAAAATCTGCATGACAGGTGGTGGAAGGGCAACCATGCTTTTTATGTGTTAATCAGTTGGTGCAGGTGTAAAATCAAGAGTTACCTCAAAATCACACTGTCGCCTTCCAACACTGTAATATTGTCCGGCAGGAGTCCGAATTCTGCTCCGTGCACACTGGACCCTGTGAAGAAAAATGAGGCGAGAGTGCGATGAGCATCCAATAACGACACAAGACGCTCCACTGGTGCTCATCAATCTCTGCTCAGGTGCTTCGAGATCCACTACCCCCAACAAGTAATTTGTGGCGGGGATGTGTCCTGCACGCTGCTTACTTATTTCTAAAGCAAAAATAATAAATACACAAAACAAAAAGAGCCACGACGTCTGCACTGACCCCCCATGCTGGAATAATAATTCGGTTTTAGGCTGCATTCTGGTGGGATGCACGTTCATTGAACAGCACTGATAATGAGCCAAGGGAAGAGGATTCACATGGAGCTGCCGGAGCGTGAAATGAAGGGACAGCAACGGTAACAGAAGGGATGCTCATCCTGCCTACCAACACACAAACACACACACACACCCACACATTCACACACACAGAACTGAAGAGGACAAAAGCACAAACACATACTGTATCACAGACTCACACAAGAACAAACACATTCTGAGAACCATTAGCTGAAGGGGAAAAACAAACTTGGCATACTTAGTTTAAGAAAAAAAAAGTTTAATAGTTGGGGTTCACTTTTTGTAAAATTGTTTGGACTGCAAACATTGAGCACCAAATATCTCATGTGCAGACGGTGATATTGCATACTAATGCAGGCGGTTCCAGTGGGAAAGGTGGCTCTTTCCATCGTACCTCTGCTGAAACACAACATGACACTATACCACCTCAGCTTGTGCCCTCCTCCAGTCTTTGATAATCTTTTCTTCCTTCCTCCTGCAGGATGACCTCAATATCTCAATAGGCTTTTGCTGATGCTTTGCCTTGAGGTTTAATAAATGGTGACTTTATGAAACGAAGCTGCTGCACTAGGGTGCCGAGAAGCACCTCAAGGTCTGCTAAGCAGATGTGTGAAGTCAGAGGCATGTTAAGCACGGCATATGAGAACCTGCGAGGAGATGAAAGCCAAAAGTGATGGCAATACGCCACTAAGTAGATGAGAAATGTGGGTTTTAAATTAGAGAAGGGTCTTTAGAGGAATCACGATTTGATTGCAAAGAATAATGAGAGGAGCTTCCATTTTATAATCCACATCATGCATCACTAATCAAAAGGGTCTTAAAATGCAGAAAGTCCTGCCAACTACACAGACTCACACAAAACTTAGCATTTCTTAAACAATGACTAACTGGGCCAGTTATCATGCTTTCCTTTCCTTTGCACAAACCCAATAACTTGGCATTAGAACAAATGGAACACTGCAACAGATTTCCTCCAAGACAAAATCGTTACAAACAGGAGGGTGCTGAGTAACAATAATTTTGTTGCAATGGTGCACGTGCTTTTGTCTGAGTGTGTGAGAGTGTGTGTGCACAGGTTAGGTGGTGATTCAAAATAAAAATCAGAACTACAATCGAACGAACAACTAGCAAGGTGGTCTTCTTTTACCACTGCTCATGTCACCATTGCCACTAGTCCTGGTAATGATAATAAGCAAAGGATGGGTTTTATGAAAATATTTAATGCCCCCCTTTGTCATCTTTGTACTTGTAAATTGGGTTTTAGCTTTATTCATAGGCCATTCTGATTTTTGTGAACAAGAATTTTCATGTGGTTCACTGCATACTCTTGACAGATGTTGGGCATAAATGTGTGTTTTTGTTTGCTGACATAAAAAAGAGGAAAACAGAAAAGAGGACAAACTAATGACGCTTCACAAGAAAATTGGCCCTGAAAATCTCTGACTAAAAGCTGTAATCGCATTAATGGGTGCTGCCGCCGCCGCCGCTGTGCTATCTAGGCCGGCCAAAGATCTGAGGACTGGCTCCATCCCTGCAAACCTTGAAGGACGGGCGTGCCACATTAGCTGCTGTCCCCAACGTTGGAGAACTCTTGCAAGATTAAATGTTTATTTTTCCATTTATTAGCTGCAGAATAATGTTACATTGCTTTACTGCGCTCATGCTTCCTCTGCTTTTCTCAATTTTCAGCTCAAGCTTTTAGGTGTTCTGTGCTCCACAGCACCAGGCTTTATTTGGGTTAATTTAATTCAGTTCCAGGGCTTGGGGCTTGTGTGTGTGTATATATGTGACATGCTGTCATAAATACACACTGCATATGCAATTGCAGGCACACACATAAAGGGAAGATGCTCTCTATTATATAATGTAAAACAGGAGCACACATACACACACCAACAACACCCGCAAACATAAACTTATTTTGATAGAACAAATGATGTATGCAAATGCTGAATGCTCCGAACAACATTGCGAATGATACAAACCAGAAGGGAGATATTCCCATTCCCCTATTCAATTCCCACCTTCACAGCTCGATTGGCACCTTGCGTTCTAAAACCTGTGTCACCGAGTCTCCATTCTCAGGTCATGCATAACGTGATAACCAGGGCAAGACATTCGCACCACACTCCATCTTTCCAGCTGGATCACCGGATAAATCGCACACAAGCAAGTAAAGAAACACATAAGCAATGATACAAACTGCTAGACATGAAGAGATGTTCTGCAACATTAAACATAACACATTCCCCAAATACTTTCCAAAAAAGTACCACTCTAGGAGTTACAATCGACAGAAAAACATCAGAACAAATGCACAAACAGGTAGGTGATATTTATATAAACACCTGCTATAGTATGTAATCTTTTATTTCTTTCCCATACAGGTATTTAAATGTATCAATAAAACCAGACCCGCATCTGTATTTCATGAATTTATAGACCACCTCATTTATTCAGCTCTTCGGTGTGGGGTACCGCAGGGATCCATCCTCGGTCCTCTTCTTTATTCTTTATACCTGCTGGCACTAGGTGCTATTTTTCCTAAACATAGCATACCTTTTAATTTTTACACTACTGACTGTCAAATTTACTTCCCTCTGAAGCACACTGGTAGATGCTCTATCCAACCTCTTCTTGACTGCCTGGTTGACATCAGACACTGGATGGCTTTAAATTTCTTAAATTTTAAGTTGAAGAAGACAGAAATCATGTTGTTTCCACCTTATGGCACAATCAAGAACCACTGTATCAACCTTTCATCTCTAGCCCCGCTATAGAAACAAGTGGTCACTAATCTGGGAGTGAAAATGGACCCTTCCATGAAACTAAACAGTCATGTCAACATGATTGTTATATCCTGTTTTGTTCAGTTGATGCAACTGTCTAAATCAAAGCTCATACTGCCCAAAAGTAACTTTGAGACAGTAATACATGCTTTTATAACACCCAGGCTTGACTACTGCAATGTGCTTCTTTTTGGAATCAGTCAGACCTCTACTGTACAATTACAACTGGTTCAAAATGCTGCAGCCCACTTTTTAACTGGTACAAGCAAAAGAGAGCACATTACTCCAGTTCTGGTCTCTTTTCACTGGCTACCACTTTTAAATCCATTTTAAATTCCTTCTGTATGTATTTAGATCTCTGAATACCTCTGCCCCCTCCTATCTTGCTGATCTGCTGCAGCCATATGTCCTGCAATGCTTTCTGAGGTTGGCAGAGCAGATGCTTTTATAGGTTCCAAGCGCTTGTTTTAAGCTCAATGTGACAGGACTTTCTCTGTTGCAGGTCCATAAGTACAGAATGAGTTACCACTGCAAGTCAGATAGGCTCTCTCACTTACCGTTTTTAAATCTTGCTTAAAAACCCAGTTTTATTCCCTGGCTTTTGACACTGAGTGGGTCGATTTGAACTTGTCTGTAATGTTAGTCATTCAGTTCTTACCTTTACATATTTGGAGCTATGTATTTCTTGCCATGTTCTTTGCTTGTTTGGTTTTGCTGTACAAGACTTTAATTGGCCTTGTTGCTGTTTTTAAGTGCTTCATAAATAAAGTGCTATGGTATGGTATGGCATTCAACAAACGTACATAAACAATGCTGAAATTTGTTTCTTTTTCCAACAATTCTCCTGCAAATAATGATGCAGGATGCAAAGCTTTCACAACTACGAGTTTAGTTGGTAGTTGAGTACTTAATATCCCAATAATCATTGTTAAATATTTAATTTTCAGTTTATTTTTAAGACATACCAGAGATCTATTATTCCAGTATTCCTATAAGAAAAACCTTATTAACTGAAAACTCTCTGAAATGGGGGGAATATAATGTTAAGTTCCGTATTCGTCGGTGTATTATACGCTCCTGTATATAATACGCTTTGTCCAATTATTGGAAATAAACCAGAAAAAACCATACATAATACGCTTCGGTGTTTAATACGCATCTATTATGCGTCACCGCTACGCAACGTGTCAGGGCCTCATTTGCCCTGCTTAAAATGGCGGCCACAGAAGCGGGCGAGCACCAAAGGAATTTACAACAAAACACGGTAAAAACTGTTATTTCTTTGCGAGAAAAAATATATTTCTTAGCTGACTTTATAGCAAACGGGCTCCTGAGCTTAACAAAACTAACAAAATGTTCAAATCAGCTGGATTAAAAAAAGTAGTTCGCCGATTTGCATTCAGGCGGGTCGGACGCTTTCTTTCTTTAAATTTAGCTAAATAAACGCTTAAAAAATATATTTCTTAGCTGACTTTATAGCACACGGGCTCCTGAGCTTAACCAAATGTGAAATCAGCTGGATTTAAAAATCTGCGGTGTGGTTTATGAGTTACGGTATCTTGCTAACAAAAACAGCGAACCTCACAGCTAAATGCAGCTACATCCAGAGCAGGGGGCGGGCAGCGACAGAGTCAGTCCGACCAGAGGAGGCTTTTTTCGGACACATGAGCTAGAAACGGTCTGGAAGTGTCTCCCTAGCGGACAAAAGTGGTACTGCACCATTTTTTTGCCCAAAATGAAAAACAACGATATCAGAGCGAAAAATGGGTCTAAAAATATGGGAAAAAATCCATTGATAATACGCTTTGGTGTATAATACGCAGGACATTCAAATGAGCAAAAAAACTGTGTATTATATACCGACGAATACGGTTATAGTATTTCTGTCCACCCAGCTGCAAGTCAGGGAAAATAGTTTTGAATATTGCACTAATATGGTAAAAATTATGTAAAATGATTATGATTACACGACTAATTGTTTCCTGTCACAATCCTATTGAGAGACAGTTGTACAATAATCATTATTATCCTGGTAAGTGGACTACATTGACGCCATCAGATGAATCTGCTGATGCATTAGAAAAGTGAGTGATTACTGTAGTTGATGAACAGAAGGCACACTTGCAGGGTTCTTGGTTTCCTTGTTTAAGATGTATCCTTGCAAGAGGCTCACATTGCAGTTTTGTCACTTGAATTTTGAACATCTTCAAATATTTTTTCCCTCCTCAAAATAATCTTGAGAATTTGCCAGTTAATTTTCTGTAAATTAGAGCAGTAGATCTGAAATTTAACGTTGGCACAAGGGTTCTCCTTAAGGCAGAAAACATCCAAGGTTAACCCTAAATGTCTAGGTCTGCAAACCCCACCAGCAAAAAAAAAAAAAAAAAAAA
>JBBPBX010043086.1:4204-16769 GCA_038048925.1 Garcialebias charrua | reverse complement strand
AGGACTATATACAACTATATATATATATGCATGATTGATGCCTTACAACTACTGTATATACTGTATATATAGGACTATATACAACTATATACTATACATACACACACTTTATATATACTGTATACAGTATATAGTTGTAAGACATCAATCATGCAGATGGAAAACCCTAATCCAGAACAGATTCCAAAAGCTTTTTTTGAAAACTATTCTGAATTGAAACACTTGCTCACATGAATGCTTGTGGTGTAGAATTGTAACCTACTGGAAAACATTTGTATATATATTATGGAATCGGAGTTTACTTAAATCAAACATTGCCAACAAAGAAATCATTTTTCTCTAAATAAAACAATATTGAGGTCTCAGTATGTGAACCATGAGCATTCTGCTGCATGACCAAGAGCATCACCTTCACCATTCAGTCAGTTTCTGGGTTCGTTTCAGCCTTATGAATTATGTCTCAGATTCTCCTCTGCTCTGCTTCCTTCTGGTTTTGGCATACAGGCTGAACTGCGCCCACCAGGATGAATCAGGAGTCTTGGCCACTGATGCTCCAGAAAGACGGATGCTTGCCAACAAACCATCATCTCCACTCTAAATATGGAAACGCACACACACTAAATTTCTGGTTTTCTTTACAATATTAATACTCTAAAACAACCCTGGGAATGAAACCTGACGAGTCTACAAGACTGAGCTGAGTATGGATGATAAATAACAGTGTAGAACAGAGCTAAAGGAAGTCCCTGATGAGCACTGCAGCAGCCCTTCATGTTGGTGACCACCAGCATATTGAGTTTCCCTGCTCACTGCTGCCTACAGCAGATACAGTCTGGTTAAGACTATCTCTTGTCCTTGCTATGACCTGCTTTACACACAAATGGAACCCCCCACCTTCATACTAAACAAACACATACAAATGCTGTACAAACAACCCCTTTTCTTCACAGAGATTTGAGCCTCTAGCCTAGATTTGACATTAAGAAAAATAAAATGTGCTATGGACTTTGAAAGCCAGGGAAGCATAGCATTACAAACATGTACAGTGAGTATTTTTGCCCTTTTCTCAAATTACCGGTAGTTATACACATAGTAAAAGCAGACATCGGAATAATGAGATTTTTTTTTATCTGTCGGTAGCCAGGACGTTCACATGGTTCCCTCCACTCGCAGTCCAATGATTTCTGTTTTCGTCCGTAGTACACTTTCTCTGTTGTCTGTTAAAACGTTGCAGGGCTGCTTGCTCGGCACCCACCAGACATCTTTTATGTGATTTGTATTCTCTTGACTTTTACATGCGCCTGTTTGTAATTGTGCTTGCTACAAGCAGACACTTATGAGTGGGGCTCTATTGAGCTGTACAACTTTAGCTTGTGAAGTCCTTGAAAGGCTGTCTTTGTACTGTGCATCTATTTCGCATTGCCCTTGACGATCAAATAAACACACAGAGAAGGGAAAGCTACTTCAGAAAGCATGATTGGCGTCAAGGCGGATACGACGCAGAGGCTATAATGAAACTCGGAACAATAATCTGTTTGAATGGGGGGCAGCTGTGATTTAGAAATTAAAAGGAAAAAAAAGGAGCGGTTCAGTGCAAGGTGGAAGGGAAAGGTGAGGACAGATAACGAGGGTGAGGTGAGGTTCTGAAAGGAAAAGTCACTGAGAATGAGGAAAAGCTGTAATGGAATATGGAATTACAAGGTGTACCTGCAGCAGAGTGGCGGTACTGCTAGAGGATAATAGTTGTGTAGTAATAAAGAAAAGAGCGATGGAGTGGCGTCATGACGAAGAAGAGAGGACAAAACATTGCTTGAGTGGAGCGCAAATCAAAGAGAGACACACCTGCATAATTAACACGGGCATACTGCAGCCAATTAAATATTTACAGGGGCCCTTCCCTTCGACACCTTGATGATGAAGAGAGGCAGCCCAAGGATTATCAGATGCTGGAGCCGCAGGCAGGAGACAGGGGGTTGGGGATGAGGGATTAAACATTAACAGACACAGATATCCCTTTCTCTTCCTCGTCTGATCCCATTAACTCCGAACAGTCCAAATCCAACCCCATGTCCACCTCTCCTCCTGCCCTCATTTTTTTCTATCCTCTTCTTCCCTCCACTATTCATTCAGCGCCTCCATTCCCCATGTATGAAGTCCCAGACTCCCCTCCTGGCTGCTTCCACCCTCAGCACCACCTGTCAGGGACAAAGCAACAGGAGAGCAGGAAGAGAGTGATGGGCAAGCGGCAAGAAACCACCTGGATATCTCGCTCAAACAGCTCAACAAGATGGATATGCGGGTCGCTTGCTTTTCACAATTGCCGGTGAAGCAAAATGGATGTCGGCAGGATTCCACTTGACAGGAAATCTAAGAAATGTCAGAGAAGTCAGGGTGAATGAATTGTTTTGAGTCTGTCTGGTAACGTTAGTTTATTTCCCCCCTTACACTAAATATGACATTCCCGTTTAAGAAATTTAGTGAAACGTCTAAAATAAGTATATTTTGTTACTGCTGCTTATTTTGACACTGCGGTGCATCGTTGGGCTCATTCAGCTAATCGTTCAAGGTCATTGTGTCTGTTGAATTCTGACCCACATATAATGGCTGACTCATTGTGAAATACAGGGAAAAGCCCCAACAAAGTTCAGTCAGGTCATCTGGACAGTTTCTTTATGTTGTTGAGATGTTTCGTCCTTCATCCAAAGGACTTCATCAATCCGAGGAGCCACAACAAACTCAGTCCCACAAGCAGCACACTCACATAGTGGACTTTCAATCAATCAATCAAACTTTATTTATAGAGCCTTTTTCAGCAGCCAGAAGGTGCACAAAGTACTGAACAATACAGAAATAAAAAACAAAACAATAAAAAAATTAGAAAACAGCCAGTTAAAAATTAAAAACAATTAAAACATAACAAGAATGACAAATAACTACTAGGTATTAAAAGCCTGCCTGAATAAAAAGGTTTTAAGATTAGATTAAAACAACTCCATATCAGTGATGGAGCGCAAGTCCAGAGGTAGCTGATTCCAGAATATGGGTGCAACGACAGAAAAGGCCCGGTCACCCCATCGTTTGTAGTTGGTCTTTGGGACAGACAGGAGAAATGTATTAGATGATCTCAGAGTTCTCCTATATTCACGGACAGCTACAAGATCAGTCAACTACAGTGGGGCAAGACCATTGAGAGCTTTAAAAGTGAATACAATTTTAAATTTCATTCTAAAATCGATTGGAAGCCAGTGAAGAGAAAATAAAACAGGGGTAATGTGTTCTCATCTGGAGGTGTTGGTTAAAAGTGGAGCTGCAGTATTTTGGACCAACTGAATGCGTCTAATGGAGGATTGGGAGATTCCTGCATATCCACATTATTCCTGAAGCCTCTGCTGTAAAAACGAATGTGCATTTTACTTCCTGTCCGACACCGGAAGTGCCTGTATTCCATAGGCGGAGTATGGATCGCGGGTATTTTTGAAAGTTATTTTCATTAATTTTATCGGAGCAAACACAGCTTTTGTTTAAACGGAACGTTTACTGAAATGTCCTACCGGGGTTCAGGTACCTGCTGTGCTGTTCGCGGCTGCACCAACAACCGGACCAAGCTAAATCTTTGGCTAAAACAACAGTGTTTTCAACACGGACCCAAAACAAAGAAAGAGTGTTCCTGTGAAAAGCGATATGGTTTCCATCGCCTACCTACAGATGACGACGTAAAAAGAAGGTGGCTGAAAAATCTGAATTTGAAGAGACCACCCAAAACGCTGTTTGTGTGCTCATTTCACTTCATTGATAAACGGCCGACAGAGGAAAACCCGCATCCTACTCTATGGCTGGGCTACGATAAACAACCGGAGAAGAAACGTCGGTTCCTCAGAAGGATTGAAAACAGTGTGATGAGAATGTCAGGTATGATGCATTAATAAGGAAAATCTTACTATTAATTTATCCCGCATCGGTGATACGTAATCTGCGGCCACTTTTTCATATCGTCCACCCATCCTTCGTCCGCAGCAGGGAGCGGTATGGTTATACTGTCCTTTCTTAGCTCTGTCAAGTGGTGTTCCCACATTTTTAATGAACTAAAACAACAAAGTTTGGACTGTATTCAACTGTATTACTCGCATGTAAACAAACTGTGTTTCCGGTCAACCCGAAGTCGGGTGCACATTTCGCGCAAAGCGTCATGGGGCGTAGGAATAAGGTGGATAGGGAATTGCAGTAGTTGAGCCTTGAGGTGATAAAAGCATGAATGGCCTTTTCCAAATCAAAACGATTTAAAAAAAGGCTTAACTTTGTATAAAAGACGTAATTGATAAAAACAGACTTTGACTACAGACGCTATTTGTTTATCAAACTTTAAGACCTTGTCAAATGTCACCCCCCAAGTTTTTAACTGTTGGTCTGAACTTGGATGTCAGAGCACCAAAGTTACAGGGAGCATCATCACCGAAGAAGATGCATTCTGTCTTTCCTTCGTTTAAAAACAAAAAATTACAGTGAAGCCACTGTTTAATGTCAGCAATACAATCAGCGTAGGGAGTGAGAAGATTACTGTTTTTGGATTTCATTGGTAAATAAATTTGTACATCATCAGCATAGCAGTGAAAAGAAAAGTTATGTCTGGCTATTACTGATCCAAGAGGCAGCATGTACAGTGAGAAGAGGAGAGGGCCAAGAATAGAACCCTGTGGCACACCACAAGATAGAACGGCAGTGGAGGAAGAAAGATTATCCAACATGACAGAGAATGTTACAGGGGACTTTGATGGTTAATGTTTTGAACCACTTTGGCTATGGCTGCCTTAGAGGAGTAGACGGGGGAGAGGGCGGGCCCCAGAAACCACCTTATCACCAGTTAACTGGTTGGTCTACTAAAATAATGTGCTGCTCATGGGACCAAGTTTGTTGTGGCTCCTCGGGCTGATGATGTCCGTTGGATGAAAGATGAAGCGTCTCAACAACAACAACAAAAAAGAAACCCTCCAGAGGACCTGACTTAACTTTGCTGGATTTTTTTACCTGGATTATTGAGCATGAACTTTGATGATACAGGGAAAAGAATCAGCATGCATACAAATGCATCACCCATTGGTGACTAATGCACCTTTGCTAAAGACGTGACAGATGTGGTCCATTTTGTACAGATGCTGCATCCACAATTCTGCCCCAGGACGCCTACTCCAACCTAGCTTCTCCCTCCTTCCCTTCCTCCCACCTACTAATCCCTCTTCACACATCAATCAATAGAGGACTGCAGAGTGCACAGAGCCATACAGTACTCAGTGCAGCAGTTGTACAACTTCAATGGGCAGCCGCAGATCTTTACCACTGAATCAAGCTTGGCTGGGGAAGAAAAACCGAGCGTGCTAAAACCAGAGACGAGCCCCGCTTCGCTTTCTTTTAGCCCCTATTTTCCTTGGACTGACATCTAAACCCCTTAGCACTCGTGAAATCAATACAGTAGTTAAACTGTTACTTCCTTTCCCAGAGAGTACACTCACACATACATGCGCCTGCCTGCTTTACACAAGGCCCTGTAGACTCCCTTAAATGCACCCCGTGCACTGGTAATTTGACAGATTTGTGTTGTAGTGTTGTCACTGCTTTACAGGGGAAACCTAAAAATACGGATACACACCAAGAAGCTCTACATCAGACCTCCTCTGACAATAACGGTCTTTAAAGGCAACAAAAACATATAGTACCTGCTACACATGAAGCCTAACAGCACATAACACTTTCTCTGGCACCAAGCATGCACATCTGTGAGCTCAGAGTGCAGGGTTATATTTAGTTTACCTATTTTTTTAAATACTTTATATAAATTCTTGTTATCATTAAAGCATGAATGTTATATAAGAAAATCTAAGCTGACTAGGTGCAATCAAACTAATTTAAAAAAGCATAGACAAAAGAGTTTTCCTGTCCATTCAGCCTCACCGTGGTATCTCTCTGGGCTGACACTGCTGGGTGAGTAGCTGCTGCTCTCAAACTGTAAGAAATTTGTGTGAACATTTTAGTTGCAAACTCTAATTGTTCGACACCATCAAGCCTTGAGCGCCAACGTGTTTGAGAATCACAAACTATTTTCATGTGCACCGCTTGAAAAGCTCAATTCTAGACCTTGCACGTTATTTAGTTGTCCACCTTCGCCCACGTTGTACCTGCTTCGGCTCGTTTTGTGCCCACTTTGGCAGCTGTGGTTTGATCTGCTGGAGTCAATTTGAAACGAAGATAAATCATATATTTTATTATCTGCGTGTGTTTTAGACTTGGGCTGGCCTAAGATGTTTTCTGTTAGAGTTCCTGTGCAAGTGTCAATGACAGAGCTGTAGAGCGCTTGAGATGGGTGGGAGACGTCCGCAGCTCAATTCTAGTTGGTTTGAGACAAGTTGGAGACACTCACAACGACTCTGTGACTATTTTGAGGGAAAAGTTGACCCACAAGTTTAAACGTGTTCTAATACAAAAAACAAAACACTTATTGATGATGTTTATTTTCTCAAATCACCTCATATGGTAAATGGAGCTTATTTATATAGCGCTTTCCAGCCCCCTATGAGGGACCCCAAAGCGCTTTACAATACCAACCATCCACCCATTCATACACACATTCATACACCGGTAGTGGCAGACTGCCATGCAAGGCGCTTTCCAGTCCTACCGAGAGCAACTCAGGGTTAAGTGTCTTGCCCAGGGACACAACGACACATGGTGTGGGAAACCGGGATTCGAACCGCCAACCTTCCGATCGGGGGACGACTGCCATTACCACTACACCACGGTCGCCCAAATGTTTCTACCTCGGAGCAGGAACACTGCATTATTTTTTAATGAGACAGTAACTTGGGGAAGAAGCCAATATAGTTTGTGTAACCATGGGACTTCTGTGAATCATGTTAAGGAAATGAAATAATGCCCAAATTAAAAAGGCAAAATTACTTCTTTTTTTTTTATAATTTTTTTTTTTTTTAGCTGTGTTTACTCAGTAACACTGGGTTGGTTGATTTTATAACCCCCTGAAGGGCAAATATTCTTAAATCAGACAATAACTCCTTGCAAAATCAGAATGAAAACCTAGTTACTTTTTATTTTATTTTAAGAGAATCATTTTATTTTATGTATGTTTGATTGTCTTTCTATGCAGTTTCTATTTGAAACCTGAATTTTTATACATAATATTTCTGGTGCACTCCTGTTTTTTATTTATTTATTTATTTATTTATTTATTTATTTATTTATTTATTTATTTATTTATTTATGTATTTGTACTGAAACAGCTGCAATGATTGTCGAATAGCATAATGTGTAAAAGTAGCACAAGGCTAACTTTAGCTTTACAATAGACATTTTTAAAAGAAAATTTGTGCAAAGATTTGAAACACGATTCCAAACTGTCAATCACTGAGTTTATTAGTTGATGGTGAAACATTACAAAACTAAAAAGGTATCATTTATTTTCTTACACACCAATGAATGTCGAGAAGACATTTTTTCTTTATAAAATTGTTAAAATGATTCACAACAAGAAGATTACTTTAAAAGACCTTACACTTAAAACACATTATTGATGGTCTAAGTCAGGGGTTCTCAAACTTTTTGGGTTCAGGTACCCCTTACAGGGTAGAAAAAGTTTCCGAGACCCCCTTTATTATCTTTATTTAAACACTTTAAACACTTCTAGATGACCTGACTGAACATTATTGGATTTTATACCTGGATTATTGAACATGAACTTAATGGGAGTCTTTTTATTTTTATTTTCCTTAGCCACACTAATAGCATTCAGTTGCTAAACATAATTGAGTTCCAATAATATAATTTTGTCACCAACTACAGTAGTAATAAAAGTCTCTGTTAGGTCTTTAGAAAAAAACATAAATCTACAAGTTTGATAAAATACTACAGTACAAAACTCTGAACAGGTTTTGTGTTTCAAATATTATTTATTTTTAATTTTTGATCTGAGGCATGCAGGTCTTTTGTGAGACTAAACAACTGGAGCAATTTTCAGCTATTCTGTTAAGCTTCAAGCACAGTATAAAAGCTTACCCTATAGTTTACACCTGAGCTTCTGAGAGGCTACAATAAAAACCACAATTACCAGCTGATAGTGACAGGAGACAAAGAAGTGGAATAGCACGGGGGCTGTTATTTTCAATAGAACCGCTGGGCGTAAAGTGGAGTCAAAAGGAATGAGGCGTGAAAAACTTTGAGTGTTTGGGCAGCATGTTTATGAAATGGATGACCAGGCAATAAAAACAGACAATGGTCACTTATGGCATACATGAAAAGTAGATTTGATGAGAAAACAGTTTGTCCAGAGATTCTAAAGTAACTTTCACTGATGTTAAAGCTGCACTGACATCATGTTGTAACTATAAATCATTTTGCACTACATATATATATATATATATATTATCATTGAACTATGTTCGTTTTTGCAAAATAAATTATAAATATATTAAAATTTCATTACAAGTTATGGTAATTTTCTCGCTGGGACACGCCCACAGAAATCCGAGAACTTCCGCATTTACGGCACGTGACGTAGGGAGATGAGACGCTGCTCAGTGCGCACCTTGTAAACAACATGGCGGCCGATACAGAACCGGACAAATTTAGCAAACTGAGTGAAGAATAGAGCGATTTTTAGTCAGTTTGGGAAGCCAAAGTTATTTCAGGGGGTTAAACAATAAACAGCAGGTTCTAATTTATGTCTGCAGCCGTATTTATTGAAGCCTTACCAACGAGGAAGCAGGTGTCAAGCCGCGACTTGTGAGGACCGAGGAGGACGTGATGGAACCTGTTCACGTTGTCCACAGAGCACTGATTGGTACTGCTTTAATTAATGTATCCATCTAATAATTATTCAACATTACTTATAGTTTAAAAAAGATGAGTCCCTTTGAAGCATCTGTTTTATTTTCTATGTTTATTCTAACGTTATGTGCAAAATTTCACCCAAATTCTGTCTAAATAACCACTACATTTTCATAGCTGGATCATCAGTGGTTTCAGCTGTAATAATCAAAATAAAACAATATTTGATATTCACCCTATTATAAGTTTAATCATATAAATATTTGCTAATTTAAGCTTGTTCTACCTTTTCTGCCAGTTTTTTTTTTTTTGCATATTTAGATAATGTTATCAAGTTTTTTGTGGTAATTTCTGCTACTTTGAGCAACCATCCTACATCCTGCTCAGCTGATGTGCTTGTCTTTGAAGTTTTGACCTTCTTTTCTTTGTGGTTCCTGCAGGGACGTGTCCTCGGTCGCGGTGCTGATGACTATATGACCAGTCTGAAGAGTGGACGCTCGCAGCCAGAGCACGCTGGGAGTGATGGGAAAAACGCTGCGGCTGAGGTGACATGATCACAGACAACATCCATCCACCCACCCATCCATCGTCTGGTCGTCTGCAGGTCCTTTAGCCCCGCACCCAGGCAAACATGCTGTGCGTGCGTGGTGAGGTGCTGCCCCTGTCCAGCCGCACCTTCTCCCAGTGACGTACGGCTCTCCGCACCGGCCGGAGCCGGCTATCATAGACCAGCCAAAGAACAGCGGCGCTTCGGTATCCACGCGTCTAGGCAGGATTCTGACTTAGAGGCGTTCAGTCATAATCCTGGATCATCAGTGGTTTCAGCTGTAATAATCAAAATAAAACAATATTTGATATTCACCCTATTATAAGTTTAATCATATAAATATTTGCTAATTTAAGCTTGTTCTACCTTTTCTGCCAGTTTTTTTTTTTGCATATTTAGATATCAAGTTTTTTGTGGGAATTTCTGCTACTTTGAGCAACCATCCTACATCCTGCTCAGCTGATGTGAAGTTTTGACCTTCTTTTCTTTGTGGTTCCTGCAGGAACGTGTCCTCGTCGCGGTGCTGATGAACTATATGACCAGTCTGAAGAGTGGACGCTTGCAGCCAGAGCACGCTGGGAGTGATAGGAAAAACGCTGCGGCTGAGGTGACATGATCACAGACAACATCCATCCATCCATCCATCCACCCACCCATCCATCCATCATCTGACATCCACCCATGCATCCATCCATCCATCCAACATCCATCCATCCACCCACCCATCCATCCACCATCCATCCATCCACCCACCCATCCATTCCAATTATTATAAAGCTCATTTCAATCCCTATCACTTACTTTTGGTCTTACTTTGGTCTTGTTCTTCCATTTCAGCACTTTCCAGTTTAAACTTCCTCAGTCGATCCAGAAGGACCAAAATCTCATCTTTTATCTGGCTGGGAATACAGCGTCAGTGCAACCTGTACACAGCCTCCCCCACGTTTGTGTTGAGATGGGGGGGGGGTTCCAAGGGCAGGGCAGAACTTGTACTTTTTTTCTTTGCTTAAATTTTTTTTGTTTAAATAATGAAATGAAATCAAATGTATTAGAAAATTTATTATCACAAAATACTTTTACTACTACAGACAACATCACGTCATAATACAATCATAAGTTTTTTTTATTGTTGTTTGTTATTTTTAGAACAACATCCAGACAGCCTGTCTGAAAGCTATACTGGGTAACGCATCTGAAATCTTCACCTTTCGACGAATTTCTTCAATCACCTCTGGTCATTGGCAATTTGTACAGATACACCTGGAAAAATAAACATGTTTTAATTGTTCAAATATTTCTGAATTTATGTTTTTATTAATAAATTTAAAATAGAAAAAACAAAACAATGTCAAAAACAGAGTGGGTTTGGTGTCAGATGATGGATGGATGGGTGGGTGGATGGATGGATGTTGTCTATGATCATGTCACCTCAGCCGCAGCGTTTTTCCCATCACTCCCAGCGTGCTCTGGCTGCGAGCGTCCACTCTTCAGACTGGTCATATAGTTCATCAGCACCGCGACCGAGGACACGTCCCTGCAGGAACCACAAAGAAAAGAAGGTCAAAACTTCACAGACAAGCACATCAGCTGAGCAGGATGTAGGATGGTTGCTCAAAGTAGCAGAAATTACCACAAAAAACTTGATAACATTATCTAAATATGCAAAAAAAAAAAAAACTGGCAGAAAAGGTAGAACAAGCTTAAATTAGCAAATATTTATATGATTAAACTTATAATAGGGTGAATATCAAATATTGTTTTATTTTGATTATTACAGCTGAAACCACTGATGATCCAGCTATGAAAATGTAGTGGTTATTTAGACAGAATTTGGGTGAAATTTTGCACATAACGTTAGAATAAACATAGAAAATAAAACAGATGCTTCAAAGGGACTCATCTTTTTTAAACTATAAGTAATGTTGAATAATTATTAGATGGATACATTAATTAAAGCAGTACCAATCAGTGCTCTGTGGACAACGTGAACAGGTTCCATCACGTCCTCCTCGGTCCTCACAAGTCGCGGCTTCCCCCCTGCTTCCTCGTTGGTAAGGCTTCATTAAATACGGCTGCAGACATAAATTGGAACCTGCTGTTTATTGTTTAATCCCCTGAAATAACTTTGGCTTCCCAAACTGACTAAAAATCGCTCTATTCTTCACTCAGTTTGCTAAATTTGTCCGGTTCTGTATCGGCCGCCATGTTGTTTACAAGGTGCGCACTGAGCAGCGTCTCATCTCCCTACGTCACGTGCCGTAAATGCGGAAGTTCTCGGATTTCTGTGGGCGTGTCCCAGCGAGAAAATTACCATAACTTGTAATGAAATTTTAATATATTTATAATTTATTTTGCATGATGTCAGTGCAGCTTTAACGTGGACATGATGCTGAAATCAGGCAATTTTTGTCATGGACCAAAAGCAATGCCTTGAAAACATATTCAGTAAATTCAGAGAAAGTTTTGAGTCATTGTGGGGCTGAATAAAAGATCTCATTTGGCTTTTTTTTTTCTTTTTTTTTTTGCATGTGTAAGCGTTTTAGCACCAAGTCTAGGCTTGTTAATTATCCCACCATCATCTACTTCATTCTGATAATGACATATTTCTGTAGAAATATGCTAAACATGTAATACACAACCAGAGAAACAGGACCAGTTAATTGTACAAACTGAATGGAGGGCAATTAGTTGCCATCTGAAACAGCCATGCTAATGAGCAATCTAAAAAAGTCATTTGTTGTCAGTGTCTTTTGAAAACTGATAGAAAAAACACTTTGGCAAAAGCAGCAACTGTGTGCATGTTAGTAAACTTTGAGCATCTGCAACGGGTTACAGCTGTTTGTTGTATACACATTTACCATAATTTTTGCAGTATAAGTCACAGTTTTTTTTTTGCATAAATTGGCATGCCTTTGACTTATACAGCAAAGCGACATATTTGTTTTTTCCTCCATATTTATAACCCAATTTTCGGTTGAGATCTGACTATTTCGTTCATTCTGACATGGAAAATAATGAACACTACCATTTTCAGCCACTAGAGGGTCCTCAACTAATATGGCAAGCCAAGTGTTGCTTTGCTTGCCAAAGTGTTGGTTTGTTAAGTGTCCTTGGGTGTCCTGAAAGACGCTTTAAAAAAAAAAAGATTATTATTTTTATTATTATTATTACTAGGTAAAAGTGGCTATTAAT
>JBBPBX010043085.1:0-28087 GCA_038048925.1 Garcialebias charrua | reverse complement strand
GTGTGTGTGTTTGTAACTCAAGGTTTGTACAGGTTAACTTCTTAATATTATTAAAGTATTTTATAGTTTGACCAACAGTAAGTTTGTCTTTCGGTTTGTTGTGTTCGCGTTCAACAAAGCAGACTCTTGTCCTTTCTCCGGCCGCTGTCGTCAACATGGAGGAGGCCAACAAGCTCGTGGGCGCCGGGAGGAAGTTCCTTGTTCTGGGGAAGGCGGTGGAGGCGGTGAGCGCCCTGCAGGAGGCCTGCGACATGCTGTAAGTTCACTCATACCGCTTCTTAACTAAACATAACCTAAGGTGTCTTTGGTAGATTTTTAAAGAAACTGCTTCCCTGAAGGTGTAAAATAATCAGGTGTTAAATCAACACACAGGTGTGCAGAATCCACGTGAAACAGCAAGCTGAATAATTTTCTTTAGTTTTAGGTTGCAGGCTACAGCCAAAACATTAAATCTGTTTCCTTTGATTTATTTGGCTCAGCCACTGGAAAACACTGAGCAGAAACTGTTGTAGGTAAAATCATGGAGACTTTAGCTGTTATTGCCTTAAGGTGGTCTTTCAGATTATTTTTATTAGAAGCCAAAGAACTCCTGCTGAATGCCTGTTCATTATTAGTGCTGTGATTTGATTCATTTGGTACAAAAGAGCTTGTTCTCTGGCCTTTTAAATTTCTTCACTTGATACAACTTGTGGAAAAATGCTGGTGTCAATTCTGGGTCATCCCGGACCTGGTGAGTTAAAACACCAAAGCAGTGGAGTACCGGTACTCCTTTCATCTTCCCATCGAACTCTCCATGATTGGTTGAACAATGTATTTCTGTCTTTAACAAACCTAGCCCGCTTCACATCCTTTCCAGCCTGATCCGTCTTACCAGTTGATAAAGCCCTTCTCTCCCTCCTTGGTGTCTAGCCTCTTGTACAATTCATCATACAGATTCTCTCTGTGTCCTGCATTGTACAGTATCTCCTCACGTTAGGCTGCCTTCAGGACCAGGCCTCCCTTGTAAAATAGATCTGTGATCTCTATGAGATTTGCCTGGTTAAATAAAGGTTAATGAATGAAAATATTCTGTCCATTCTCTTCAGTAATAACTAGGGGTGTAACGGTACGCTAAAACCACATTTCGGTTTGGTTCAGATTCAAGGAGGTCTCGGTTCGGTTAATTTTCGGTACAAGTAAAGACAAAATAAAGCAAAACATTTATTTTGAAAATAAGCCAAGTACAGTAAACTACACATTTGTATAAAAATAAATAAAAGCGACCCATTTGGATGATCTTTTAAATAAACGGCACTCTTTACAATAAATAAACTAACAATAATAAAAATCTTAATAAATAAATAACAGTCAGAACCAGAACAATAAGCAGCAGCAGACTGTTTACAATCTAAATAATCAAGTTTTAAGTTTTTGTCCAAAAAGACCAACTTGTCCACATTTTCTGCCAAAAGCACAGATCTAGTTGCAGTGAATATCTCCAGTGGTGGAGAAAATCATCTCAATAACAGTAGCAGGAATAAAGAGGTAGAGCTTTGCTAATTTTGCAGTGTGGCTGTATTTGGCCTCATTGCTCACAACCTCTTCTTGGACCTGCTCCCACAGGCGGGACAGGTCTCTGGAAAAGTTCAGAGTTCAGTCATCACAGACTTCTTAGCTGCTGGTGATCTCTGGTGGATTTCCCTGAACAGGAAGAAGACTCAGCTGCTATCTCTGTCCCAGACTGGAAATAAAACGGAGGTTAAAAAAAGAGTTAATAAGATTATAAGTTAATTTTGATAGATAATAATACTAAAAGAACTACCTCTTCTTGAACGATCATCATTTCTGTTATGAGGTGGTTGAATCTCTCGGGCTTCATGTTACAGGGACGGGAGCTCAAGACAAAAGCAATAAAAGTACTGTATAAAGTAAAGTATAAAGTCCAGCTGTTTTTGTCTTGAACTTTTTTGAATTTGTCAAGCCAGTGCTAGGGCTGGGCGATATGGACCAAAATTTATATCTCGATATTTTTACAAAAATCACTATATATTTTGCTTTCCATAAAGTAATAACAAAAATATATTTCTGAGTCAAAGCTTTGTCCCAGTTGTCACACAGCTTAACAAAGCTGTAAATGTCTCAAATAACTTTTTTTTCCCTGCATAACAAAACCAAAAGCAGCTGAATCACTTAAAATTTAAACATAACACGCTTACAGATCAAACAATGAATGGCTGACTTTCTCTTTAAAAAGTCTGATTCTAATGAAGTACAGTACTGTATATTCATTCAACCTTTAATAGGCCTTTCTGGGTGGAGTTTGCATGTTCTCCCCGTGCATGCGTGGGTTTCCTCCGGGTACTCCGGTTTCCTCCCACAGACCAAAAAACATGCATGTTAGGCTGATTGGTGACTCTAAATTGACCCTAGGTGTGAGTGAGAGAGTGGATGGTTGTTTGGTGTGAGTGAGACAGGTCCCTCTTGTAAATGAGTCCCCGTGACTCAACGAGGCTAGCCTGTATAAATAAAGGTTGAATGAATGAATGAAAAATAATTTTTACAAACAAAGCTGTTAGAAAGTCTACATTTTTGTGTAGTTGGCTTGTTTACTGAGTTCCGTTCTGTTTGATTTTTGGCTCGTTCCTTTCTGAATTTAAAAGTTCCTAAATGCTCTTGAATGCACCGCGCTGTGTAAACAAAGTTTCGAGCTGCATGTCAGTCTGAGGGGCCGTTTACACAGCGCATATTTTGAGTGAAACCGCACCTTTCTCTCTACGGTTCTGCAGATCATTTACACGACACCCCCCTCTTTGAATCCGGAGGTTTTTGAATCCACCTTCCAGAGTGGAGGTTTTTCGCTGCCTCGTTCAGTAAACGGTGATATTAGAACTGGATCAGACTGTTTCTCTTCCAACACAGATGCAGCGACATTCAGGTGTAGATTAATTAAATATGAGACTCAAAATATATTCCATCAGTCGTAGTTCAAAAATGTCCGCCGCCATTGTTGATAGAAATATGCCGTCTGTCCACGCGTGCGCGCATGTGGTTCAAACAAAAGCTCAGCGGGAGTTGTTTATGTTGTCAACGGGGGGTCAGCAAAAAACCTCCACTCTGGAGGGTGGATTCAGAAACTTCCAGATTCAAAGAGGGGGGCCAGTGGTGTCGTGCAAATGATCAGCTGAACCGCAGAGAGAAAGCTGTGGTTTCACTCAAAATAAGCGCCTTGTAAACGGCCCCTAAATCTTTATACATAGTATAAAACTACAGGTAGTCCTCGACTTACGACGTAAAGCGAATTTCCACGTAAGTTAACGCCCGGAAGGCCTCTGGTCCTGACAACATACCTGGTCGTGTGCTGAAGGACTGTGCAGGGGAACTCGCAGCGGTCTTCACGGACATCTTTAACATCTCACTGAGCCAGGCCATCGTCCCCACCTGTTTCAAAGCCACCACCATCATCCCTGTCCCAAAGAAGGCAACGCCCGCATGCCTCAATGACTATCGCCCAGTAGCACTCACCCCCATCCTGATGAAGTGCTTTGAACGGCTAGTCATGAAAAGCATCACATCTGTCCTCCCTGCCTCCCTGGATCCCTTCCAATTTGCATACCGACCTAATCGCTCAACCGACGATGCCATCTCCTCTGCCCTCCACACAGCTCTCACACATCTGGACACGAAGGACTCTTATGTTAGAATGCTGTTCATCGACTTCAGCTCGGCATTCAACACCATCATCCCCCAACAGCTCATCCTTAAACTGGACAGTCTGGGGCTGAACACCTCAATGTGTAACTGGCTGCTAGACTTCCTGACCGGGAGACCACAGACAGTACGGTCGGGAGTAACACATCTAGCACCATCACATTGAACACAGGGGCCCCACAAGGATGTGTGCTGAGCCCCCTTCTATTCACCCTGCTAACACACGACTGCACACCATCATACAGCTCCAACCACTTCATCAAGTTTGCGGACGACACAACAGTGGTGGGTCTCATCAGCAACAACGATGAGACGGACTACAGGAACGAGGTGAGCCGCCTGGCCTTGTGGTGCGGACACAACAATCTCACTCTCAACGTGGAGAAGACAAAGGAGATTGTCGTGGACTTCAGGAAGAGGGATGCACAACATGCCCCTCTGACCATCAACAGCACCGCAGTGGAGAGAGTGGACAGCACCAAGTTCCTGGGAGTGCACGTCTCAAAGGACCTGTCCTGGAGCAGGAACACTGCAGCACTGGCCAAGAAGGCTCACCAGCGTCTCTACTTTCTCCGCAAGCTGAAAAGGGCTGGAGCTTCAACCCCCATCATGTGCACCTTCTACAGGGGTGCCATAGAAAGTGTCCTGACCAGCTGCATCACTGTGTGGTTTGGTGCATGTACTGCATCCTGCCGCAAGAGCCTCCAGCGCATCGTGAGAGCAGCTGAGAAGATCGTCGGCACCTCCTTCCCCTCACTGCAGGACTTACACAGCAACCGCCTCACTCGGAAAGCCCACTGCATGGCAGGTGATCCCACACACCCACTACACAGCTGCTTCAGACTGCTGCCATCAGGGAGGAGACTGAGGAGTCTCCAGGCTCGAACCAGCAGACTGAGAGACAGCTCTGTTCATCAGGCAGTCAGGATGCTAAACACTCTGCCTGCTCTGCCTCCCCTCCCATTTGAACTGCCTTAACACAAAAAACTTTCTCACACATTACCACACAACACAAAGATTTTAACACTGGACTCTGTGTCATCAAACGGGTTATTCACTAAACTCTCGGTCATGTGCTCATTCAGTTTGCACTACTTCTCATATTTGCACTAATGTTTGTATTACATCACTGCCTATAGTCATACTACTGTTTACATTCACTGTTTACATTTATTAATACTGTTTACATTTATTACTACTGTTTACATTTACACTACTTTTATATCTACACTACTGCTGATACATATACAGTATTCTCTGACCAGCCTTATTTAAGGATGCCCAATGTGCCTTACTGCATATGCCACTTTTGCCTCTATACCAACATCAACTACTACCTCATACATATACTGTGTACATTAACTCATATGCTGCTTTGCCACTCTTTGCAAATGTCAATGCTAGAACCTTCAGTTTATTTTATAGATATACTTTTTATATTTTTTATACTACTATGCAAAAACTCAGGACAGTATTACACTTTTATTATTTCATTTTATGCTTATGTTCATTAAATGTTTAGTGTTTTAGTGTTGGTGTAAATTTTCATACTTTTATACTACTATGCAAAAACTCAGGACAGTGTTACACTTTTACTATTTTATGCTTATGTTTATTAAATGTTTCAGTGTTTTAGTGTTTAAATGGTTACTGTTGCACCGAGGGACTGAGAGAAACGCAATTTCAATCCTGTGTATGTCCTGTACATATTGCAGTTCTGACAATAAAGTTGACTTTGACTTTGAAGTCGGAACATACCTCCAAACTGCACCTTATACGTACAGTACTGTATTTTACCATCCTAACACAGTACTGTACCCTACATAATTATCAAAAAACACATACATTTGAGAGCCATAATGAAGGGAAAAAAGAGTTAATTTCCTACTGGTATGCTGTGGTGAAGCAGTTCCTTCGTCCCTCCTCTGGATTCTCCATTCGTTTACGTTGTAAAACCGCCGTCCATAAAACAGCTATTTTCCACAGCTGCTGCCTGTCCAGCTTGCTCCAACAAGTTTTGTTTTGTTTTTTGAATGTCCAGAGGACCAGACTTAGCTTTTTTTATAGAGTACAGGGCAGCTGTAGCCTCCGCAGCTAGTAAAAACGGAAACCGGAAACTGCGTAAATCGGCTTCAAAATAAAAAATTTCAAAAAAAAAATATATTTTTTATTATCAATTTTTTAATGGAGATGCGTGTCGTAAACACAAAACGTAACTCGAGACCGTCGTAAGTTGAGGACTACCTGTATATTGTTTTCTATTGATATAGACTAAGTTTATACCTCGTTTTAAATAATCTCGATATTTTAAAGTTGAGGACTACCTGTATATTGTTTTATATTGATACAGTATAGACTAAGTTTATACCTCGTTTTAAATACGGTAATCTTGATATTTTAAAGTTGAGGAACTACCTGTATATTGTTTTATATTGATATAGACTTAAAGGTTCAGTCTGCAGTTTCTGTAGAACATCAGCACTTAGAAAAAATTTCAACAAGCAAAGCATTCTGATCCCTCCCCCTCAGAGCCATATATGGCTCTGCCCCCTTGTGGTCTGTTGAAATTTGAATTCAAGCTCTGTTTTTATTGGCTGATTCAAATTCAAGCTCGGTTTTTATTGGCTGGTTACAAACTTTGTTTTTATTGGCTGGAAAATGGCGGGTCACTTTTTCTTTTTAGAAATGCTTATTTACCACCTGGAGAAGCAAGGGGACAATATTTTTTTTTAGTTTTTTTCAGAGATTACCTCTCTAACATCAATCTAGTGACAGAGTGAAGAAATATGTTAAAAATACATTGTTAGAAAAGTTACATATAGCAGCTTTAAGTTTATACCTCGTTTTAAATAATCTCAATATTTTAAAAATATCGATATACAGTACGTGTCGCCCAGCCCTACAAGCCACGTTTACCTATTACATGATGCAACAGCATGCCAAACTGCTATTACTACTCTGCTGCCATCAAGTGGCTGAAAGTGGTACTGCTCAAATTTTTTTCAGTGAGAATGAATCTCAGCCAGAAAATGGTTTATAAATACTGTATGGGGGAGGGAAAAAATCCATGAATGTGTCGCTTCAGCCTATAAGTCGCAGGGCATATAAATTATGCAAAAAAACTGCGACTTATAGGTAAAAAAATATGGTATTTGCCACGCTGCTCTGTTTTACTCTGGTTCCAAAAATACAACATGGCAGCTACATCTAATGGCTTCAATTTCCAACAGGGGAGAAATGTCTAAAATGTTACGGTTGGTGTGGATTCTTTATTTCTTTGTTAGTAATTTTTAATATTTTGTTTGTGCAACATGTGCGCAGTTTTCCCTCTCGACTATGTAAACTGGTGTTTTAAGAGCTCAGCAAGCAGCTCAACCCCTTGTTTCTTTGTTTCCTACACCTTCACTATGGTCAACACCTGGTTTGTTGACCTCATGTGAAAGTTCTCTATAGAGGTGGTGCCAGTTTAATGCAAAAAATGTTGACGGCAAAGCTTTTCTCTCCCCTCTTTCACTTCAGAGCCAAAAAGTACGGCGACACTGCAGAGGAGTGTGGAGAGGCTTTCTTCTGGTGTGGAAAAGCTCTGCTGGATTTAGCTCGGTATGGTCACTTTGTTTCAGCCTGACATGTGACTGAGAGACTCAATAAAACCCATGAAGTACCGGTAGATTAACCTTATATCACAAACTGTCATTTTTAGAATGGAGAACTCTGTTCTAGGCAATGCTTTGGAAGGAGTGCCTGAGGAAGATGAGGCGAAACCCAAAGATTCCAACGTTGAGAGCACTGAAGGTGTTAATGGTGAGGAAACGTCATCTTTTACAAACTAACAGTATTCATGGGTCTGCTCGGGCCTCATTTGGAAATCTCACCTCCACGTTTTCTAGAGAAGACCAGAGATGAGCTGAGGGTTCAGGTGTACGACGCAATGGCAGAGAAGGAAAATAAACATTCGGAGAACGTTGATGAGAAGCAGAGCGAGAGTGCTGAGGAAGAGAAAACTGAAACCTTGCAGGCTGCAGATGAACAAAAACCAGAAAAGATGGATGAAGAAAAGCACAAAGATGGTGAGAAGACCACGGAAACTGAAGAGAAGGAACGCACGGCTGGGACTGAAGAGGAAACACTTGAAGAGGATGAATATGCAAACAAAGAGAAAGCAGGAGGTAATTTTATGTTGCACATTTTTGCTCAAGATTATTCTCAGAATATTTCAGTCGTTTTAACTTAGATTTGACTTTTTAGACGATGAAGAGGAGGAAGAAGGTGCAGATGCAGAAATGGAGGACAATGTAGAAGATCAAGGTGAAGGAGATGCCACTGGTGAAAAGGTACCGGTACTTATTTAATCTCAAAATAAGTTTGTACCAATGGCCCTCATGCACGAACCGTTCCTACTCACAGATTTGTTCTTAAACTGTGCGTACGAGTGATTTAGGATCATTTGTGGCATTCAACAATGTTTTCGTATCCTAGGATTTTTTTCAGATACGAACAAAATTTACGAGTGGTCCGGACCTGTCGTATAATTTAGGAGCGTCAGTCTGCTGTCATCCAGACGGGATTTCTCCACTAATAACTTCATATTTCGTTATTTAGAAAATATTTTGGGTTTAAAATATTCACGCACCATAATTATTCTTGACAATAGGTTATTCTGTTTGAATTAGAATTATAATTTTAAGTTTAATTTGTCTGGTGTGTCGCGCAGGCCGTGCGCTCCCCTTGGTCATCAAAGCCGCTCCTCATATTAACACCCAGGTACATAAAATTCCCATACACCGCCGCAGAACAAGTACGAATTAAGACTGATCTTGTGCCAAACACCATCGGAGCAATTGATTATTAAATCTGATTCGAAATATAACCTGCAGAATGTGGTTGCGCGCTGACCAGGAGGTGCGCGCATCATTTGTGCTGCAAAACATGTTGGCATCTTGCAGCGTGGCATTTATTGTCCATCCATCTCCTGACCACCTCCTGTCCGTGCTGCGGCGAGATGTTTGTTTGAAGCCATTTTCAGATCAAACCATTTATTCTTGATTTCTGATACTGTACGACCCACGGGACACAAAACATATGCACTACAATATTAATATGAAGTTAACTGTAGTTTCGAGACAATTTAAAATGCTTCTGTTGAAAAACACATCCGACACTTGCGGGGGGGGGGGGGTAGCGGTGCGCCACGGCTCTTCTGAATAAGTGAAACTATAATGTAACACAGTACACTAAAATTAAAGATATTTGACCATCCGACACTTGCGGGGGGTGGGGGGTGGGGGGTAGCCACAGCGCGACTGAGAGCAGATCTCCGAACGCGTGAAGTTCCTCCTTTTACTTCTTGAGTTTGAATGAATGGACACTTCCTGCTGTCAGAAGGCAGGAAACGTGGCCTTATATGGTGTTTTGAGGGGTGGGAATTATGTAAATGACCTTCCGCGAGCACGCGCAGGTGAGTAGAACAGGTGGGATCCATCAACTTTAAGCAGCCCGTTTACACGCTTTTCCTGTGGATAGAAGACTTTGTTGGATCTGACGTGGCATGTTCGTACGAACGCTTCGTACGAACAAATGTAGGAGAAATTTAGGATAAAAATACGAACATTTTCGTGCATGAGGGCCAATGTTCCCTCTAATTTTTCATGTGTCTGGGCAAACACAGAGCACACTGAAGACTGGTGCTGTGAGCAACATCAGATGTGCATGCTGTGGTCACACACACCAGTATCACACCTGTTCAAAACCTGGGATCATAGACGTTACATGGCTTATTAAAAGAATTAAATTACCGTACAGCAGCAATTTCCATTAGTCAGTCAGAGAATCTTTATTGTCATTTGCACCACATGTGGTACATGTGATGAAACGAGATTATGTACACGAGGTCCCAGTTACATCCAACAATAAAATGTAAATGAAGAACAGTAATAACATCTAAGGTATGAACTAAGAAAAACATCAACTAAATAAACACTAAGCATTAATATCATAGAAAAACATTACTCCAAACAGCAGCACGAACATGAGTCTGTATGAGCAGATGGGCACGAATGAACACAGCAACGTGAAAAAGATCAGCAGCAACGTGAAAACGATCAGCAGCAACATGATGTGATATTTCAGAGTGATTATTCTGGTTAGAGATTCATGAGTCTAACAGCCCCAGGGTAGAAGCTGTTACTCAGTCTAGTGGTTCTACACTGAATGTTCCTCAATCTCCTTCCTGAGGGGAACGGGACAAAAAGTGTGTGTGCTGGGTGAGCGGGGTCCTTCATAATGCAGGTGGCTCTATTCCTGCATCAGGAACTGTAGATGTCTGTGATGGTGGGGAGACTGACTCCAACAGACTTCTGTGCAGCCTTCACCACTCTCTGCAAAGCTTTTCTTTCTGCAGCTGTGCAGCCTCCATGCCACACGTTGATGTTGGAGCACAGGATGCTCTCCACTGCACACCTGTAGAAGGAGGTGAGAACTGAGCTTCTCAGACCAGCTCGTCTGAGGAAGTAGAAGCCGTTTTCGCATTGCACGGCCCTCAACGGCCCGCCCCGCCTTCTAACCCGGGTTCGTCATGTTCGCATTTGCCTTTTCCGCCCAGGGTCAGCTTTCGTTTTGGAACCCGCTCGATCGTGGTTCTGATCGGGCCGGGCTCCCGGGCCCAGTTTGAAGTCATGTACTGCTCACATTTGATTCGTTGTTTGCAGCAGGGGCGGGACTCATTCTAACAACAACCTCAGCGTGAGCTGATTTCATTAATATTTAACTACAGAAACCCCTAAAAAAATTGTTAGCTGAATTAGTGTTTCTGAGTTAAATTTTTGTTAATGACTGATTACAAATCGGCTTATGTTGGGACGTAAATAACACGAAGCGCGCACCCATAGCCTACAGAGCATTTCCGCCTTTCAGCTATAACTAATATTCTCTAACTCTTGCGCGTAGTCAGGGTTTTAAAATATAACTGATATTAACACAAACTCCTTTTTATTTTCTCCAATAAAAGACAAACGTAAAATAACTTGACCTAGGTGAGATTCGAACTCGTAGCCTACTGGTTAAGATAAAATGTAGGGCTTAAAGCCGAGAGCTTTTCAGCCACGGCGGCTTATTAGGTTTTTTTGGAGTCCACCTTTCTTATGAAGGATTCGCCCCACGTAAAACTCTGGCACGCGCAGGATTTAGAGATTATCAGTTATATTTTAAAACCCTGGCTACGCGCAAGAGTTAGAGAATATTAGTTATATTTTAATGAACTTCAGCTCGCGCTGAAAGGCGGAAATGCTCTGTAGGCTATGGGTGCGCGCTTCGTGTTATTTACGTCCTAACATAAGCTGATTTGTAATCAGTCATTAACAAAAATTTAACTCAGAAACACTAATATATATATTCAGCTAACAAATATTTTTTAGCGGCGTGTCCTCTCTTAAAACACTGTAAGCGCGCACACAAGAACATTCCACCCACGTCAAGTGAACACCCCACCCACTTCAAGGCTTGCTCTCCGGACAATGCGTAATGAACGGGGGCGGGCCAGGGTTGGCTCTGGGCCAACCAGGGACGAGCCGGACTGGGGAGGGCCATGCAATGCTAAAACGGCTAGAGTCTCTGATGACCTTTCTTGATCAGGCTGGTGTTGTTGCTCCAGCTGAGGTTATCATTCAAGTGTACACCCAGGTACTTGTAGCTGGAGACCACTTCCACCACAGATCCACTTATGTTCAGTGGAGTGTGTGGGTGTGTTTGTTCCTTCTGAAGTCCACGATCATCTCCTTTGTCTTCTTCACATTTATGTGAAGGTTGTTGTCCTTGCACCAGCTCTCCATATGATATTCACATATCACATATACAGTATACAGTATATGTGATGTATTCACATATGATTGTGCAGCTACCCAACCAGGTTGTCATATTGTAAAGTTTGCAGATGATACAGCGGTGGTGGGATTCATCACAAACAATGATGAGTCCAGCTACAGACAGGAGGTGGAACACCTGGAGAGCTGGTGCAAAGGGAATAACCTTCACATCAATGTGAAGAAGACAAAGGAGATGATTGTGGACTTCAGAAGGAACAAACAAACACACACCCCACTGAACATAGGTGGATCAGTGGAAGTGGTCTCCAGCTACAAGTACTTGGGTGTACACTTGAATGATAATCTCAGCTGGAGCAACAACACTACCAGCCTGATCAAGAAAGGTCATCAGAGACTCTACTTCCTCAGACGGCTGAGACGAGCTGGTCTGAGTAGCCCAGTCCTCACATCCTTCTACAGGTGTGCAGTGGAGAGCATCCTGTGCTCCAGCATCAACGTGTGGCATGGAGGCTGCACAGCTGCAGAAAGAAAAGCTCTGCAGAGAGTGGTGAAGGCTGCACAGAAGTCTGTTGGAGTCAGTCTCCCCACCATCACAGACATTTACACTTCGAGATGCAGGAAAAAAGCCACCTGCATCATGAAAGACCCCACTCACCCAGCACACACACTCTTTGCCCCACTCCCCTCAGGACGGAGGTTGAGGAGCATCAAATGTAGAACCACTAGACTGAGGAACAGCTTCTACCCTGAGGCTGTTAGACTCATGAATAAATAAATAATAAGAATAATCACTGTGAAATATCACATCATGCTGATGCTGATCTGTTTTCTTGTTGCTGTGTTCATCTGTGACCATCTGCTCATAAAGACTCATGTTCGTGCTGCTGTTTGTAATGACGTTTTTCTATTACTCTAGGGCTTAGTGTATTTCTAGTTGGATGTTTTTCTTAGTTCATATCCTAGATGTTATTACTGTTTTTCTCTTACATTTTGTTGTTGGATGTAACTGGGACCCTGTGTACATAATCTCATTTCATCACATGTACTACATGCGGTGCAAATGACAATAAAGACTCTCCGACTCCAGGTGTTCCACCTCCTGTCTGTAGCTGGACTCATCATTGTTTGTGATGCATCCCACCACAGCTGTATCATCTGCAAACTTTACAATATGGCAGCTTGGATGGGTAGCTGCACAATCATATGTGAGCAGAGTGAACAGGAGAGGGCTCAACACACATCCCTGAGGAGAGCCAGTGTTGAGGGTTATGGTGGAGGAGGATACGTTGTGGATCCTCACTGACTGAAGTCTGTTTGTTAAGAAGTCTATAGGACCCAGTTGCAAATGGAGGTGCTAAAGCTAGATTCATACTTGACGCAGCGCGCAAGGGTGCGTGCTCCAAAAGTGACGCAATTTCACAGTCCCCGCCCCTGCGCGTTGGCCCCGCGCGTGGGATTAGCGCGTGTCGTGCACCTCTGAATTTTTGAAACTCCGCAAGCCTATGCGCGCGCGGTGGGCGCTACGATTTGATTGACAGGTCCACACCCGACAGCCTTCACCCTCTTCACGCCGGAGCCTGCAGCTGTTTGCGCCGCTGTGGTCGTGGAGACGGAGTCGCGACGCATGGAGGAATGTTTTGTGACACAAAATGTATTAAATTCTCCTTCATTCCTGATCTGGAGTCGGACTTTTCTTTTGTTTTTTCGCCAAAAGTCACGTGATCGCTTTCTCCTCCGCTGACTCCATGCATTAAAACCGCAAATAAAGACAACAGTTCAGCACGCGAGCGGAAAGCTATTTGTTTTTGTTGTGTGATTTCAAACAGTTCTTCTACGGTAGATTTCTTCTTCTACACCTTTCTTGCAACATATGCACAGGTTTTAGAGGGTACTGCCTCCTGCTGGTCCGTAAAAGAACAGCACTTTGCCATGCGCCGCCGTGCGTCAACCATAAACACAGTGGCGAAACTGTGAACGCATTTCGCCGCACGGCTGAGTGCACGCGCGGCGCGCGCGCTCCAGCCTGCGGACCAAAGCGCAAGTACAACTCAGCCTTTAGTGTGAGTAGTTTGTCCATCAGGGTTGGGTGTTGAAGGCAGATGTGAAGTCCACAAAGAGCATACAGATGTAAGAGTCCTTCTGTTCCTGTTGTAGTTTACTGTTCCTGTTGTAGTTTACTTTTAATAGAAGTGATTTGGCCCACTTCAAATGAAAAAGACTATAATCTTGTTGTTCATGAGATGTGTATCATGTTAATGTGAGTGTCCTACTCTGGAAGATGTTTAGCAACATGGTGGCCATTAAGGCTCGGATATAGTCGCGCTTTGGTCCGCAAGCTGGAGCGCGCGTGCTGCGCGCGCACTGTGCCGTGCGGCTTCATGCGTTTATAGTGTAGCACGGCAGCGCATGGCAAAGTGCTGTTCTTTTACTGACCAGCAGGTGGCAGTACCCTCTAAAACCTGTGCATATGTTGCAAGAAAGGGTGTAGAAGAAGAAATCTACCGTAGAAGAAGAACTGTTTGAAATCACACAACAAAAACAAATGGCTTTCCGCTCGCTCGGGGAATTTAATACATTTGAATCACATAAAAAACATTCCTCCATGCGTCGCGACGCCGTTTCCACGACCACAGCGGCGCAGACAGCTGCAGGCTCTGGCGTGAAGGCTGTCGGTGAGGTCCCTACCCGACCTGTCAATCAATTCGGCGCGCGCGCTAGGCTTGCGGAGCTTCAAAATCTGGGAGGTGCACGACCACGCGCGAAACCAACGCGCTGGCCAAAGCGCGGGGGCGGGGACTATGCGATTGCGTCACTTTTCGCGCGCGCACCCTCGCGCCCTATGCGACGCGTCAACTATATCCTAGGCTTTAGTGTCAGAAGCATATTTGCAATTGTGTGTGTGTGTGGGGGGGGGGGCGCGGACACTGGTAGGGGGCGGACACTGGTAGGGGGCGGAGACTGGTAGGGGGCGTCTGTGGGTCCTCCCCCAGAAATTTTTGAATAAACTAGATGCCATTTCCTGCATTCTGGTATATTTTAATGGGTTGTTTAACATCTAGTTTTACCTACACAAGTAACACTTGATTCAGTAACTATTTTAGAGTTGATGATGATGATGATTTATTTGTTTTCTCAGGGACAGTGCACAACAATACATTGACCTACAAAAACAGGAAAGATGCATTGTGCCAGGTTATAGTAATAATACTAATTTCCGCCTGTAGTCCCCGGACAGGTTGATGTTTAACAAGAGTAACGGATTTTTGTAAGTGGATGAGAAAACCATTAAACACAAATACAGACACAATATATACTACATACATATCATACCTCGCCCCTCAAATATACCATACATAAAAAACTTTCAAAATTTCACCAGTTCTCTCACACACACACGCACTACCAGTTTGTTCACATACACACACACACACACACACACACACACACACACACACACACACACACACATACACATCATATATACATAATCACACTTCTTCAAACAAACCTACAAACTGTACTTTCACTCACACACAGTCATCACTGGTGGGTGCAAACCTGCTTTGATAAAAGCCATTTCCTTGTCAGATGTGCAAACGTTGGGAAACTTGTACATTTTATAATCTCAGTAGGCAGAATATTCCACTGACTCATGGCAACAACAGAAAAGACGGATTTAGCAAAAGAGGTCCTACATTTAGGGATGCTGCACTCTCCTCTAGAGGTCGCCCTTGTGACTCGAGTTGTTTTTTCTGAGTTCAATATGACAAACCTTCTTAGAGGAGGAGCAGCCATACCATGGATGATTTTAAAAAGTAGACAAATATTTGCATGAAATATTAAATTGTCAAAGTTTAAAAGATCATATAGTTAATGGCATAACAAGAAGTAGCCTGACCAACAGCTCTCCTTGTGTGAATAGAACATGCTCCACTGCTTTCACACATCACGCCTAAGTTAAGTTTTAGGGGGGAAAATAACTAGCCAATATGAAAATATAATAATAATCACAGCTTCTTACTAATTGCTTAGCATAAAGCAATATGATCATCATCCATCATGTATAAGTAGCTTAAATTATCTAATTAAAACTCCAGTAGTGGGCTAGGTCTACTGTAACCTTACCCAGTTGTAGGGTCAAGAGACAAACAAGTAGCATTAACACAGTATGAACAACATTCAGGACTTTTTTTTCTCCTCCTGAGACCCTGCATCCTCACGTGAGGACATTACATTTTTGCCTCTGCACCATAAAGCCCCCAGTATAGCTCCGCGTGAGTCCGAGCGCCGCGGCACGCCGTGTGAGCACCGCGGCAAAAGCCTCTGATTGCGGGTGTGAACGCGCAAGCTCAAATTTTACGACCGCCTACGCGCGCGCGTTGATAAACTGCCTCGCGTGTCAGCGAATGACCAATCAGCGACCTCAATTTGTCCTGTAGGTAAACGCTCCGCCCGGCTGCAGCTGCTGGAGCCTGCACTCCAGAGAGCTGCGCTTGCACAGAGTATAATGTGAACTGCCGGCGCGCAGCACACGCGAGTCCAGCGGCGCTGGACACAACGCACAACTATACTGGAGGCTTTAGACTTCTTTTTTTTTCAACTTTGCCTTTTTGTTTTTCATTATAGTCTATAATAGGGGCCAAGATGGTGTAGAGGCAGGGCTGCCGACTTGGGACCCGAAGGACACAGGTTCAAACCCCGGCCACTACACACCTTGGGGTGTCTATGAGTGCACACCTATTTCCCCAGCTCCCCGGGCCCTTTCTATGGCTGCTCACTGCACCACCTGGTGGTGGTTGGGTTAAATGCAGAGACGAATTTCGTCTTGTATGGGAAACATACACAGATGACAAAAATGTGACATTTATTATTTTATTTATTTTTATAATATTTATAATATAGACACTACCAGCACCATCTAGTGGTCACATGACATTACACTAATTTAAGTGAACACTAAATAGCAGCACTTCCAGCAACAAGCTTCTACAGCAGCTCTCGTCAGAAAAACGGGAAAGGCATGTATCAGCTGCATTTTGCCCGGGTGGTGTGGCGAAATTCAGCTGATTCTACCATTGCTCCAAGCATTCCGGAGCAAGACAAGTGTCTCATTAATAGCCACTTTTAACTATTAATGAGACACTTGGCTTGCCATATTAGTTGAGGGCCCTCTAGTGGCTGAAAATGGTAGTGTTCAATGTTTTCCATGTCAGAATGAATGAAATCGGCAGATCTCAGCCAAAAATTGGGTTATAAATATGGGGGGAAACGTGTATTAGTCGCTTCGCTGTATAAGTTGCAGGGCATGCTAATTTATGCAAAAAGGTGTGACTTATCTAGTGAAAAGTACGGTAGAACAGGATGTTATAAGAGGCTGTACACGCGTCCTTGCAAAGCTTTTTTTCTTTAAAACTGTTTGTCTGTTTTTTGTGGGTCCAGTAGTTTGTCTTGTAATATGAGAGTCTCGTTGCACTCCTGCTAAACATGCCAGGTTTTAAACTCTGGTTTATTCCTCCTAACAGGACAGTGAGGATGAGGAGGTGGGAAACCTGCAGCTGGCCTGGGAGATGTTAGAAGTTGCTAAAGTGATCTACGAAAGGTAAGACTGAACTGACTGTAGGCTTCAACAACGTGAGAGACATGAGACGGTCTTTGTCTCACCAACTGTTCAGACTCGATCTCCTGCAGGGGATAAATCCTGAGAAGTCTCTTAACGCAGCACGCATCAATACACCATCAGAACCAGCGCAGAGTGGATCTTTATTTTCAGTTAATGTTGGAGGAGGAGGATCTGGAGTTTCTGTTAACAGGGGAGAAGCACCGTTTTGTGAATTTGTCACAAAGTTGCAGTTAGTGGTGGGAATGTTCCAGTACGTCTGCAGCAAATTTACATAAAACGATCACGTCCACAAAGTTCTGACGGATCACCCCTGTTAAAAACCTAGTTCTGACTCGGGGAAATGCACAAGGTGTGGTGTCAACGGGTGGTAGGAGAGGCAGTCTGTGTGATTTTCATCACACACCCACGTCAGGACAAAGACTGGCCTTTGTCATTTATAAATCCAGCTTGAGGTCTGACTCGTATTCAGCAAACCAAGGTCTTTCGTGTTCTCTCCACCAGGAGCGATGCCAAGGAGGATCAGCTGATGGTGGCTCAGACCCACCTGAGTCTGGGTGAAGTTTCTGCTGAGTCAGGTACCAGCACGATGCTAACAGAGCTCCAGTCTTGCATGTGACATCTCTGCATTGTTTTAAGCCTCTTGTGCTGTGGAACATGTTGGTGGTAAACTGATCTTGAGCCTTGGAACTGAACAGTGTCTTGTCTGCTTTAAGGGAACTATACGCAGGCTCTTGAGGATTTCCAGGAATGCCTGAAGCTGCAGCTGAAGCACCTGGAGCCTGACAGCCGCCTGCTGGCTGAGACCCACTACCAGCTGGGTGTGACCTACAGCCTGAACTGTCAGCACCGCGAGGCCATCGAGGCTCTCGACAACTCCATCTCTGTCATAAAGAGCCGGCTGGGTGAGAGCAGTCACTCTGCTGTTGGAAGCTGTCCGAGCTGCATTGCTAACGGCTCCACCCCTGCTCTTTCAGAAAAACTGCACGGGTTGCTCGACAAAGCTGAAGGTCCAGAAGCTCTGCCAGATGAGAGAAAGGAGCTGGAGGAGCTGGAGGCTCTGCTGCCAGAGATCCAGGAGAAGGTGGAGGACGCCACGGAAGGCTTGAAGACGACGAGCGTTGCTGCTGAGGCTGACAAGGACACTCTGGTGAGTTCAGAGCAAGCACGTTGTGCGTCCATGATGGACAAAGTCTCACTGGAAGCTGTTTAAATGTTTTAGTGTTTAATGTTTAGATGGTTACTGTTGCACCGAGGGACTGAGAGAAACGCAATTTCGGTCCTGTGTATGTCCTGTACATATTGCAGTTCTGACAATAAAGTTGACTGACTTTGACTTTACTGGAGATATTCACATGGCTGAACCACATCCTCTGATTTAGAGCAAAACCATGACATCTATGTACTGTAAAAATCGGCGTAAAACACGCAGTTTTTTTACTCATTTGCGTGTTATACAACGAAGCGTGTTATTTATGGATTTTTTTCCTATATTTTTAGACCCATTTTTGGCTCTGATATCGCCGTTTTTTCATTTTGGGCAAAAAATGGTGCAGTACCACTTTTGTCCACTAGGGGCCACTTCCAGACCGTTTCTAGCTCATGTGTCCGAAAAGCCTCCTCTGGTCGGACTGACTGTGTTGCTGCCCGCCTCCTGCTCTGGAGCTAACCACTGTTAGCTGTTTTTTTTTTAGCAAGATTTCCGTTTATATTGTTATAAATCAAACCACTCGGCAGATATTTTTTCTGCTAACAGAGTGTAATTATATGGGTTTCATCTACCAACTGTTGACCTGTAGAAGACATTTGAGATAAAATTCAATTTTTTATAATTTATTTTCGTAGCGCACGCGACCATTTGGAAGACGTCAAACCGAAACAATTTAAATTCAGCAGATTTGACCATTTCGTGAATTGATTAAGGAACGGTTAAGCTCAGGAACCCTTGTGCTATAAAGTCAGCTAAGAAATATATATTTTTAAGCGTTTATTTAGCTAAATTTAAAGAAATAAAGCCGTCCCACCCGCGCACATGCAAATGGCGAACTACTTTTTAAAATCCAGCAGATTTGAACATTTCGTGAATTGATTAAGGAACGGTTAAGCTCAGGAACCCTTGTGCTATAATGTCAGCTAAGAAATATATTTTTTCTCAGCAAAGAAATAATTGTTTTTACCGTGTTAATCTTGTAAAGTCCTTCGTGCTGGCTCGCTTCTGTGGCCGCCATTTTCAGCAGGGCAAATGAGGCGCTGACGCGTCGCGTAGCGGTGACGCATAATAGATGCGTGTTATACGCCGAAACGTGTTATTTATGGATTTTTTCAATTTATTGACAATAATTGGACAAAGCGTGTTTTACACAGGAGCGTGTTAAACGCCGACAAATACGGTAATCTACTGAAGTAGGCTCAGGCCGGATCCAGCTCTTCTCGTCATTTTATCTGGACTGTAAGATATTTTATGTATAGACGTCCCTCGTTTGTCGCAGGGGTTACTTTCCAGACCCCCCACTTCAGAATAAGTGGAAAAACTGAAGCAGAAATGCAATATTTCTTTTATTTATTTATTTATTTAAACACTTGAGTTAAATTGACAATGTCTGAGTTGAAACAACAAACCAAAACAGTTCAGTCAACTACCGTAGTAAATTTAAATCAACTAAACTAAAGCACAAGATAACTTAGCAAGAGTTTATTAATCAGAATAACGTGACAATGTTTATTCACTCAACTTAAATTTTAACTTGAATGAGTAGTGATGCCTTTTTACTCACCAGCTCTGCAGAACACCGCAGCTCTTGGTTCTGCAGACCTACCCTGCTGCGACGAAGCCTGCAATGTTCTAAACTCTTATGTCATTTTAACAAGGTGTATATGTACTGCACAGTACTGCAAAATTGTACGAGTACTCACCAGCCTCGGTCCAGTTCTGATCAGCTCTCTGCAACTGATGAGCACCAAGATGCTTTTATTAGAGCGAGCCGGGCCTTCGGAGAGCCAGCACAAAACCACACAATGGTCTCGATCGAGTCCAAATCTGGATGGAAAAGGTCCTGGTGAGCTCCGGAGAAAACACCGGACCTCCAAGCAACACGTCCCTGCTCAAGAGGGGAGACGAGCAGCCGTCAGATTGACCGATGAGGCTGGAAGTCCAGTTCTGGTCCAATTCCTTTCGGTTCTGTATGTTTCTCTGCAACCACTGAGCGCCAACGTCTCCATGAATAACTGAACTTTTTCAGATCAGATCAAAACTTTCCCTCCATTTCAGCAGAAACTCACTTTGGCTTCTGGGTAATGTAGTCCGTTTGACTGGTGATAAAATGTAGGCTTATTGAAAGAAAACTACAAAATGACGGCACCTGTCCAAAGTTTTTTGTTAACTTTTTACTGTACCTCGTAGTGTCCCAATCACGTGAGTAATATTAAAGTTGACAGTCGTGTGTCGTGTACAATCTTACTTTGAAAGACCGCAAAAGAGCGAGTCTGCAAATGTCGAACTGCGACGTAGCGAGGTGCTACTGTATTCAAACTGGTCTGCCAGTCCGTGGCACGTTTTATAAATGCTCAGTTTTTAAGCAAAACACAAAGCAACTCACTCGAACCCTGAACAGCAGCAGCCACAGTCTTGAAGCTGATAAAACAGTTTTGTAGTTTTTGTCATGAAAAAAGCATCTGAACGTCCAAATGGACACAGGACCTCCTGCAGATCCACCTGCAACCAAGAAAATATGTCAGTAGGTGTGAATCACTGTATCTGTAGTCTATGTTGCTGATTAATTTAAAAAATATATATATATTAACTACTTTAGAAAAGAGTAATTTATATTTGTATAAACTTGCATGAAATCCAAGGTGAACCTATAAGAATCATCAGAGAATGGCTCTTGATTGGGGACCACACCCCCCTGTGCTTGTTCCTTTATTTCATCAATGCTCAACACTCTGATGATCTCAGTGTGAGAAGAGGACCGTGCTTCAGGCTGTTCTCTCCTCTTGGAAGCTGTAGGCTCTTCAGCGCTCCCTGGATTTTCTGTAAACAGTTCTGCCGCTCCGCAGTACGTTCATGAATTCCCTGCCTGGCTGAAGTACGAGGTCACTTCCTGGCTTTAACTAAACAAATGGACACAAGTACTTGAGTGAATATGTCCGCCTTCAGCATGTTGTGTAACCGATGTTCTGACTAGATCCAGATTCTTAAAAACCTCTGGGTAGAAAAACACCACTTGTTAAAGAACTCGACTTCCTGTAAGCACACGAAGACTTCACACAGCAAGTCTGAACCAAAATATTTATTTTTACTAGTCGAAATGTCAAAATGGTCCAGCTGCAAATCAACAGTTAATCTAACTAAACATTGAACTTTGTTCGTTTTAAGGCTACGTATGAAAGAGTTCACACTCTGAGGTGGTGGTCTGTGTAAGTGTTGAGCAGTTAATATCTAAACTGTGTTAGATGATGGCTTTTTGAACAGCTTCAGTTCAGAGACGTCGTCAGGATCACCCTTCACTGACGAATACAAGGAGCTGATTGGATGAAGGTGAATGTCACTCAGTCTGTGTCTCCGTGCAGGTAGTGATTGGTCAACTTGATGAAAGTTTGATTCTACTGGGTCTAAAGATTTGATCATTTGTACAATCAGGTCGATTCAAACCGAATTATTCAATTCAGTTTATTTATATAGGACCACGTCACAACAGAAGTCGTCTCAGGGCACTGAACACAAACATTCATATATAAAAATAATAATTCAACATTATTTATCTGAGGAGCAGACTGCTTTGAATTTAACTTCATCACAGACTCATCTTGAGCAAATATGAAGGCGACAGTGGAAAGGAAAAACTCCCTCATGAGGAAGAAACCTTTAGCAGAACCAAGCTCAGGACAAGCGGTCATCTGCTTTGACCGGCTGGTTTGAGAGGAACAGATACACAATGGCAGAGCGAGAATCACACGTTACGATAGAAAAAGTATCAAATGAAAACTTTTCAACTTTAAAGGTTCAGTATGCAGTTTCTGTAGAACTGCAGCACTTAGAAATATTTTCAACAGGCAAAGCATTCTGATCCCTCCCCCTCAGAGCCATATATGGCTCTGCTCCTCCTGGCCCTGCTGAAATTCAAATTCAAGCTCTGTTTTTATTGGCTGATTCAAATTCAAGCTCTGTTTTTATTGGCTGGTTACAAACTCTGTTTTTATTGGCTGGAAAATGGCGGGTCACCTTTTCTTTTTAGAAATGCTTATTTACCACCTGGAGAAGCAAGGGGACAATATTTTTTTTTTTTTTTTCAGAGATTACCTGGCTAACATCAGTCTGTCAGGAGGTAGTGACAGAGTGAAGAAATATGTTTATAAAAAAAGCTACATACTGAAGCTTTAACAATTAATTTAGGGAAATGAAGTCAATTTGTCCTCCAGTAGTCTAAGCTTAAAGGCCCACTGACATGATTTTTCTACTATTCATCAAATTGCTCAAAATATATATATTTTATCATTTAAATATGTTCGTTTTTGCAAACAAAATGATAAATCACTTTAATTTTGCTTTAAAAGTGATTTTGAACTTCAAGCCGTGTTTAATCATGGGAAATCCAATTACACGTGAACGCACCATCTGTGACGTAGTGTGCAGAGTGTGAGGCAGAGGGCTCTGGTCTCTTTAATAGCACATTTTAAAACCCGATGAATTTATCAATCTATGTGAAGATTTGAGCTATTTGTCTTCATTTTGGGAAGCAGAAAATAGTTTGGGTGATGGAACAAGAAACAACAGGATCTAATTTAGGTCTGATGCTGTATCAGACTGACCTTCATGTAGAGCTGCTCATACCTGCACACTGTGACAAGCCCAGAGTTCTGCCTCACACTCTGCACACTACGTCACAGATGGTGCGTTCGTGTGTAATCGGATTTCACATGATTAAACACGGCTTGAAGTTCAAAATCACTTTTAAAGCAAAATTAAAGTGAATTACCATTTTGTTTGCAAAAACGAACATATTTAAATAATAAAATATATATATTTTGAGCAATTTGATGAATAGTGGAAAAATCATGTCAGTGGATTTTTAAGACAGCATAACAAGCAAGCCCTAACTAGGATTGATCAAAAAGGAAAGTCTTAAAACTGGACAATGTGTCAGCCTCATGGACAGAAACTGGAAGTTGGTTCCACAAGAGAGGAGCCTGAGAACTGGAAGATCTTCAAACCATTCTGCTCTTTGGAAACTCTAGGAACCACAAGTAAACCTGCGGTCTGAGAGTGAGTGCTCTATTAGGAAAATATGGAACAATAAGATCTGCAATATAAGATGGAGCTAGGTTGTTGAGAGCTTTGTAAGTTAGAAGTAAGATTTTGAATTAAATTGTGGATTTGACAGGAGCCACTTGAGAGAAGCTAAAACTGGAGAGATATGATCTCTCCCACCAACTCCAGGTAAGACTCTGGCAGCAGCATTGTGGATCAACTGAAGACGTTTTAAAGAAACGTTTGAACACCCAGATAATAAACCATTGCAATAGTCCAGTCTAGACGTGACAAATGCATGAACCAGTTTTTCTATATCAATTTTAGATGAGATGTTTCTAATTTTATTTGTTTTTAATGTAGTTATAGCTCCTGTAAAGCTGGTGGGCATGAGTAAACTACTATGCGCACTGTTAATTACACATAAATGTAGTCTTCAGCGTGAGATTAGGGGGTTTGGGGATAAATGGCATGAAACATAACTGCTGTGTCCACGCTGAGACGTTTGAGCTCAGAGTCTGGGAGCGTGAAAAACCTCGTGGGCTCCATTCAAACATATAATGATGCAAATATATGCTTTTCAAAGGTTTTGTAAAATGGGAATTTGAGCATATGTCAAGATTTTCATAGATTTTTGTAAAATGTGAGTACGGTAAGTTTGCTGCAGTTAGTCAAAAACGGTAATTTCTTGTTTTATTGGAATGGGCTAATAAATAAATGTGGGTAATTTAAAACAATGCATAAACATGTCATGTTAGTCATGTAAATAAATGTATTTGTGGAATTTTAAACCCTAAAATAATTAAACTTTCACAGATGTCCCAAACTTCACCTTCCAGTGTAGAACACCCATTTCTTCACATTAGACCCCTGCTGTGGTTTATTCAGCAGCATGGACCTTTGCACAGGTGGATTCATGCTTTCTAAGAGTTTTAAACTTATCATTTTCAAAGGGATTATACTCTGTAAACCAAAAAAACTTCAGACAAAGGAAAATGTTTTTTTTCTGTAACGTTCTGTGACGCAGTAGCAGCTGCTGTGAAGCTGACACTTCTGATGAAATCTCCCATGTGTCGGCTTCATTTTCATACCAAGTTGTTAAATGGAGTTTAATTGTTGAGAAACACTGTTTTATTCTGGCATGTTATTTTTGATCAAGGTTTTCAACTAAATCCATGGAGCTTAATAGATAAAACAGAGTAATGGTTCTGATACTTTTTGTTCGACAGGTAACCTCAACAACCACAGCTCCGGCGTGTGACATCTCCCACTTGGTCAGAAAGAAGGTGAGAGCATCTAGGTGTTAAATATCTCCTGTCACTGTGAGAAGTATGTGTTCATATCACTGGATGGATTTTAACAAAGTCCAAAATAATAATTAAATATCTACAACTCTCACTTTTGAAATCGACCCAATTCAAGATGGCCGTCACAGCATGCGTGTGTGCGCAGTAGTTGAGTCGTCCCCTACAAACAGTGGAGCTTGAAAGTTTGTGAAGTCTTTACAATTTTCTATATTTCTGCATAAATTTGACCCTAAAACATCAGATTTTCACACAAGTTCTAAAAATAGATACGTAGATAGAACCCACACCAGGTACTGCAAACAAAGGCTCACATACTTTAACCACTCATAAATATGTAATATGGGGTCATTTTCCTCAAATAAATAACCAAGTATAATATTTTTGTCTCATTTGTTTAACTGGGTTCTCTTTATCTACCTTTAGGACTCGTGTGAAAATCTGATGATGATTTTGGATCATATTTATGCAGAAAAATAGAAAATTCTAAAGACGTCACAAACATTCAAGCACCACTGTACAGAGAGCAAACAGGTCACATGTGGCAGGCGATGTGCATTCCTTAAAGAAATGCTGGTTCCATTCATAAACCGTTAGGATGAAGCTGTTTGAATCTGTTTCAGAGGAAACCAGAAAGTCCAGTGAAGGAGGCAAACGTCAAGAGGGTCAAGCATGAAGGTCCAGAGCCTCTCACCACCGAGGCGCACAAAGCCAACGGAGGTTCAAACGGACACGCTGAGAACGTCGAGGTGACCTCATAAGATGTCCCGTTGGCTCTCAACACAAACATGAAGGTGTTGAGGCGTAGAGTTCACTGTGGATTGCAGCTGTCATTGATCTGCAGCTGTCATTGATCTGCAGCTGTCATTGATCAGCAGCTGTCAGTGAGTCAACTCTGACTTCTATCAGCAAGTTTTTTTTGAGAATCCTGTAAACTTCACTGCACTTCTCCTTGAGTCAGTGATGGAGTCGTGTTCTTTCAGTGAAGTTAAACGTTCACTCTTATGAAGCTTTAACACTTTGCTGTTTGTAAATACATTTCCATGCATGTTTGTTCACACATGTCACCCAGTGAAGTTGAAGGGGATATTAAAAGTTAGTTCTCTCACTGTGATTGCTGATCAGGAGTCATGTCTGTAAAGGTGTTCGTGAATTTTTATCCAAATTCTATTTTTCTGTCTTTCCTTTTTCTTTCATGTCTGCACTAGTTTGACTCAAATGTTCGCTGAGGTGCAGAACGGAGAGGAACCTGAGCCGTTTTGCTCCAACACATCTGTAAAATGTTTCTACAAGTTGGTCCTGATGATGTGCATTGCAAAAAATTTGAACATCATGAAACGGTTCAGTTTCTTTTGTCAGTGAAACTCGTGGATTCACTACAGAGTGAAATATTTCAAGACTTTTTGTCATTTTGATTTTTACGACTTACAAATAATGGGGGAAAAAAGCTAAATTCACTGTCAGAAAATTAGAATACTGTATGTGAAGAGGTTCAATATAAAAAATGAGTTAAATTCCTCAAATCAGCCACTGTAAGCCATAATCATGAACATTACAAAAAATAAAGGCTTGAAATGTTTCTCTGTAATGAACAATGGCTAACTAATTAATTAGCGGAAGCTAATGCTGAATCTTTAAGACGAGTGTTGCTGCGTCACGTCTTCATCTCCTCCCAGTTGAAGCTGTTGACCAATCACGTCACAGATGTAAGCCAATAGCGTGACTCAGAGACACGCCTACAAACCTGAGTTTTGTTAGTGGACTTAAAGTTGGCTAAACTTTATTTAGCAGAAGCCAATTCTACTGTTTCCAAAGTTGGCGAAAACAGCAATCTGCTAAACACAAAATTAATTCCACTATTAACAGTAATATGCCCATTACTGGTAATCTATAATCTTGAGTTTCACTTTTTGAAGGACTGACAAAAAACATTTTGAACATTTCACAATTTTTCAAGAAGTGCCTGTAGAAGAAACTGAAATAAGACTAGTGCTGAAAATAAAAGTTTTGTATTTTGTCAAGTCAAATGTGTTTTTTTAATTTTTTTTTAATGTCTGAAAACGAGTGAGATCCTCTTGATTGCATTACTTTAGAGAGGACAGAGTGAGATGGAGGATGACTCGCTGTGGCAACACCTGAAGCAACCAGGCACTGCTCCTCACCTGCCTAACACAATCTACTGTAAAGGCATGGTGCTGGCAGCATCATGCTGTGGTGTTGTTGAGCAGGTGTAGGGAAGAAGCTGAAGGAGGTAAATCTTCAAAACCCATTACACAAACTCAGACAGGCATCACCATGTTGACCGGATTCAGCCATCATAGATAAAACGTTCTGAGAGAGAGATGCTCTTCTGGTTCAACATTTTAACTGCATGGCAGTAACGGTCTCAGTATTGCTGCCACGTGGTCTGGCTCAGAGAAAGCTGAGAGGGTCTGAATTAACTACTTGGACACCAACACACACAGGGCTGAATGAAATGTGAGCGAGGTATTACTGAAGTGGTTTTGATCTCAGAGTGGATCAGATTGATGTTGCACCATCATAATGATCTAAAGCACACAGAGGACGGTCAGTGACCTTGAACAGTGGTTCCCAACCCATTTTCCTTAAAGACCCCCCTTCTTTCTTCCTAGCCAATTTGAGACCCCCAATCCCTCGCTACTCCCCTCTCCCAAAAGACCTAAATCAGATTAATCTCTCCATCAAATTAATAAATATAATATGTAATAGTAGCAGTGGTGGCTGCTGTTTTTTTTTTCATGGGTGGTGCGCCATCTAGTGGTCAATAAAGCACATAAGTTAAAAAATATAAGTCTGGTCCTCTGGACATTCAAAATACAAAACAAAGCAAAAAAAATTGTAGAAATGTGGATCAAACTGCTCTCAGACTGAAGAAGTCTTGACTTCTTCAGTCTGAGATGGTGTATTCAGCTCAGTCTTGTAAATAGCACCCTCTCACAGTGGATCAACCTGTTTGATCTACATTTCTACAATTTTTTTTGCTTTGTTTTGTTTTGTTTTTTGAATGTCCAGAGGACCAGACTTAGCTTTTTTAAATTTTTCTACCTGGATTATTGAGCTTGCATCAGGGCACATAACAGAAGCTGACCAAATGTCTTTACCATACCAGCTTTATTTATAGAGCACTTTAAACAACTACAGGATCAAAGTGCTGTACACACAACGAAACAATCAGGTAATAAAAAAATTTTAAAAGACACATAATAAAAGTTTAGCAATCATACAATCAGATAATACAAGCAACTAAAATGATAAAAAGTCAACATTTCAATTAAAACATAAAAATAAAAGAGTAAAATGCATCTAATGCCACTAAAACAAAACATCCATCCATCCATTTTCTTCCACTTATCCGGGGTCGGGTCGCGGGGGTAGCAGCCTAAGTAGGGAGGCC
>JBBPBX010043084.1:13587-26538 GCA_038048925.1 Garcialebias charrua | reverse complement strand
TATATATATATATGCTATATATATACATATATTTTATTTATTTTTTATTTATTTATTAAAATTCATTCATTTCATTAAAACAAAGTCAACAACTCAATAAAATGAAAAACATACAATCAAAATAAAATGAAAGGCAGCAGATGAAGAATAATCTTATAATCTCTGCCCCTTTTTTACCCAAATAAACTCACAACAATGATTTATCAAAGAACAAAATTAATTGCATCACCAAATGTAAGATTACATCAACTTAAACAACTCAAATAAATTCTTATGTTATTTTTCATATTCCTTCAAAAAAATCACTTTTAGCAATCTCTTAAATGTATAACGAGATCTGGCTGTTTTAACATTTTCTTCTAAACCGTTCCACAAACTTATTCCTTGAATTATGGTACACCGTTCCTTCAAACAGGTACGAAAACAAGGTTTCACAAATATTTCTGACCCTTTAAGAAAATAAGTGCTCTCCCTTTTAACAAAATTTACTTGTATATTTACAGGCAATGTATTTTTATTAGCCCTATACATAAAAAGCAAAATGCTATAATCAACCAAGTCATAAAACTTCAATATCTTTAGTTTCTGAAACAATATGTTTGATGGATATCTATAATTTTTTCTTGTAATAACTCTTACTGCTCGTTTTTGTAAAATAAAAATAGGATTTGTAATCGTTTTACATGCCTTACCCCATACTTCAATGCAATAAATTAAATGTGGAACAATTATTGTATTATATAACAAGACCAATGCTTTATCATTTAACAGTTCCCTTACTTTATACAGTATTGCTATTGATTTTGATAATTTTATATATATATTTATATATACATATTAGTGTATATACCGGTATATATGTGAAGCGATACAATATGATGCATCGCAATACAACAATGTGCAAGTATTTTAAAATAAGATGCGAACTGATAAATCTTAAAACAACTCAACACTAAAAATATGGTATAGTATGATACAAAAATGATACAAAAGCTTTAAAATGGGATAAGCATGTTGTGGTCAAAACATATTCCACTATATCATACACTGTAATATACAGGTAATCCCCGACTTACGAGCGAGTTCCGTTACTACGAGTATCTCGTAAGACGAAAATCTCGTACGTCGGAACACGAAACACGTGTTCTCGTAAGTCCGGATTTTCGGTCGTAAGTCAGAAAATTTATGCTAGCGCTACTACGAACACTCGTTTTTCATCACAAATGTTCATACTGGTTCATAAACATGCTCAGAAACTTGTTTCCAAATGGTTAGCTAACACACTTTCATCTAAAAACACATAAAAGTGCTGTATTTTTTGTGTGTCCTTTACAAATTTACTGTTCGTTAGTGAGCTCGTAAGTCCGGAACCTTGTATGTCGGTGTGCTCGTAAGTCGGGGATTACCTGTACATATTAAAAGAGAAAAGGGCATACAAAGTATTCACATCCATCAGGTGTGAAAAAAAAAAAAAGACCAGTGTAATTACTTGTTTCTGTATAGTTGGTTTACAATGTACACAGAAACAAATAATGCAAATCCCTACACGCTAAATCAAACACTAAAGCCAGCCAATTACAATCAGCTTGGCTGAGCTTGAGTAACCGTTACCCAACCTACCGAGCTGTTCTGGCACTGAACGCTAGAGCTGTTGAAGCGAAGAGCAGTAACTCGATGGCTGACGCCCTGGATGTGGAGGACACATTCATAGCCTCGCTGGCCAGACTGGGGCTGTGGCAGGTTCTTGGCCTTCAGAGTTATTGGCTTCACCTCCCCTGCTGGAATCAGAATCTCCTCCGAGGGCACCAGCTGGGGACAGTCCTGGAGGGAGCACACACGAGTCAGGGAGAGCAGGAGGGTCAACAAAACAGAAAAATGAAAATGCATACTGGTGCAAAGGTCACCAGCAAGGAGAGAAGCACCTCAATGACAAGTTAGAAAGATTAATAAAATAAAGACAGGACTAAGTAAGTTGCAAAGTGAGCCCAGCTAAAGAGGAGTTTTAATCATTTTCAGATTAAATGAACAAACTGGGTTTATAACACAGGAAGCTAACACAGACTCACAGGCATGTTTCAACCTGCCTAACCTCACTGACTGGTATGGTCGGAGTGATCGTGTGACATGGTTAAGACTTCCAGGGGTAATAGACTGCTAATTGCTACTGCTAAGAACAAGAGCCTTGAAAAAGATGCAACATTTGGAAAACAAGAGGGGATTTGAAGGCCGTCTTTCTGAAGACGTGTCCTGCGGGTGACATGGAGCTGCAACACGAAGCAAGAAGGAAACTGGGAGAGTGAGTGCATGAGAGGGCCAGATGAAGGAAAAAGAGGACAGGACATGTTAGAATCGTGTGTGAGTGTCTGGGTGTCTCAGCAAACCTCCGAGGTGTTGACTCGTCCCTCCTGGAAGGAGCAGCTGGAGGGGTCATGGGTACACAAGTTACGGTACTTGCACCAGTGGCAGCGGAAGGCACTGTTCACACATGACAGACACCTGCAGGAAAACAAACACACACACACACACAGGAACACACAATGGGTGAGCAGTGAACAAGTCAAGAAGGGGCAGCAACTTTGCCAAAGTGGGGGGTGGGGGAGTGCCACAAAGGAAACGAGCTCAGATCACAAGAAGGCCCCTGCTGTTGTTGCGCCCTTGTGCCTGGCACAGTACCCAATGGCTGCTGGACGCCTTCCCTTTGCATATCTTTTCTGCTGCCATGCTTTTGTTTTGCACATCAGGTGTGAGAAAAAGATTGAATGTTGGCTCTTGTGACCACAATCAAAGAAAGACAACAGAGAGAGATGGTGTGGCAACGTTTCACTAATGAGGACAAATCAAACTCCGGCACTGATTGATCCAGCTCTACCATTAGCCATGTTTTAATGGAGCGGTGCTGCCATTACCAGATCTTAAATCATGTGCGCAGTGACAGGTGAGTATTTTTGTAAGATCACTAAGGGATACAATAAGTCACAATAAGACTAAAGCAGTGGCCAACGTATTTAATAAAGTTTAGGTATCAAGGGGTAAAGCTCTACTGCAAATCCTATAGAGACATAGTAAAAGGTGCCAGCCATGAAACAAAACTACAGAATTCTGAGATGAATTAACACATTGAATATATTCATAAACTGAAAACCAAGCATTCAGTGCAAACCAGCCACTGGGTTTAGAGCCAGAGTTTTGAACTGAAATCATCTGATGTTGAGAAATAAAAATCGAACCACTTGGGTCAAATCCAGTAATTACAATCTTAAGGGGAAAGATGTTTTTCTTAAACCGCAATTCAGAACCAGTTTGAAGGGAAGATCTACCATAATTCAAGGTGTTAGACTGTGGAACGATTTGGAGTTAGATGTTAAAGAAGCTAAATCTATCTCAATATTTAAGAAACTGGTAAAAGTCCATATGCTAAAAAAATATATATGAATGTATTTCATGAAAAGTGTTGATATTTGAAATATCGCTTGAGTTATTTACTTGTTTTGACAATTTTTTGAATATGTTTATTTGAATGGTTTATTGGATAACAAAGGAGCAGATATTATAAGATTTTTTTCCTTCATCTGCTGCCTTTCATTTTATATATACTATGTTTTGTAGTTAAATATATGTTAATTGTTATGTTATGTATTTTAATTTTGTAATGAAATGAATAAAGACTTCTAAAAAAAAAATCTTGAAAATAATGTTAGCGTGATCTGACATGATGTTATAAAATCTCATCCAACCTGTTAGAACTCTGTGTTGGAGATAACTCTCAGCTACTACCACACCACCATTATCTTTAAATTGTCGAGTTATAATCATTTTTGACAGTACAGTGGCTCAGTGAGTAGAACTGTTGCCTCTCAGCAAGAAGGTTGCTGGATCGAATCCCTGTCCGGGGGCCTTTCTGGGTGGAGTTTGCATGTTCTCTCCATGCATGGTTGGTTTTTCCTCCGGGTACTCCAGTTTCCTCCCACAGACCAAAAACATGCTTGTTAGACTGATTGGTAACTCTAAATTGTCTCTAGGTGTGAGTGAGAGAATGGTTGTTTGTCTCTACGGGTCCCTGTGATGGACTGGAGACCTGTCCAGGTGTCCCCCGCCTCTCACACAGTGGTGACCCCCATGACCCGTAAAGGAAAAAGCGGGTAAAGATGATGGATGGATAAATGTTTTAGTGCTTTCTAAGGTCAGTTAATCATTGCACTCATCTTTCATTGGTTCATGAGACATTTTGCTAACAGGCTGACACAGTAGACTCAAATGAATTGTGGCAAAGTTTTAAACACAAATTGTGCTCAGAATAAGTGTTGGAGAGGAGTGTCAAAACTTTGGGTCATTATCTGTAAAATTGACTGTTATAGTCACTTGTGTGTTTTTTAAGATCATTTAGCTGTGGCAGCCATCTTGAATTGAGTTGACTCCAAAAGTTATTTAGTGGTATATGTATATCTAATGATAAGTTCCTATAGGTTAACTGCCCATGAACCATGTGTTTGTGTTAGCAGACAGTTCTTTTCTCTCTCAAAGAGCTGGATGCGGAGCTGATTTGATCCTGCGTGTGCAGCTGTGGGGCCAAGGACACCTGGGAGCTGGGAGCTGATAAGTATATAAAAACTAATCTTGCACGCTGCCTGTGGCAGGTTCTCCTGACTGCGCTCCATGATGTAAAACTTCTGTACATCTGTGTAACCTGTGGTGAAAATCTGCCCCAGCAAGTAAAACCAGTTAAAAAGCTTCTCCTGTCGACGAGTGTGGCTTCTCTGGGTAAGGAAGATGAAAAGAGGATATTTTTATCCAACAATAAATCATCCGTAGAGGTCATGTTACTGAAAAAATATTGAGTATTTTTTAATATTGTGTCAGAATAAACATATAAAGCTAATGGTAAACAAATGGTACTTCCTGCTTGTTGCAACAACAGACACTCTTCATTTTAATCAGATTGTAATGGCCTTTTCTTCATCCTTCTTGTATTTATGAACAGCTGTTCAGCAAAGGCGTTTTAGTCTCAGTTTCTTTCTTTCTCTTACGCTCGATATAAGGTCAAGATTGTATGGACTTGCTTTTCTGTGAAATCTTTATTGGAGCAAAAGTATGGGAAGGACCTCTGGCAGGCAGGCGGACTCAGAAGGAGAGGACTGGATCACCTTCAGGCGGACTGAGTGCAGGCTATTTGTGTAAGACCAATGGAAGCAGAGCAGGAGTTGGCGTCACAGCGTGCAAGGAAGAGCACCGCGCACAGCTCTGTCCATGTGTTTGAGTGTGCACGAGTGTGTGCACGAGCATGTTTGTCATCCCGGTTTAACTGAGCTGATGTGAGCGTGCTGGTAATTCTCGGAGTTGTCTGAACAGCAGAAAAAGAACTAAGAGAAGAGAAAGATTTAGAGGAACATTGCCCGATGGCTACAGTTTTTAGTTTTATTGTTGAGGGGTCTGTGCAATCATTCTCTGCTAGTGTCACGGCTGGATTAGCTTCTCTGCACTGCCTCTTCTTACATATCCGCGAGTCAATGAGGTCTTACACAAACAGAATCTGCCACAGTACAAACAACTAAATAACTAAAGATCTCTAAACCAGGGATTCAACTCAACATCACTCGATCACACACAGACGTGATGAGAAAATGGACTTTGTTACGCTGAGAGTTCTGTAGACCAGCACGCCTGAGAAGCTTCATTAGTGCGTCAATGCAGAAATGACAGGACAAGCAGCAGCACGAGATCAGACTGTAGTTTGGCCTGAACGTATATTTAGAGTCGGGATGGGGCCGATCCGATCCAGTATCGTATCCGATACCAGCATAATTTAAGTATCAGATATCGGATCCAACCTGCCGATATTTCCGATCCAGCTTCAAAGAGCACTTGTGTTCCATCACATTCTGTGACTGCCATCTTAACATCGTGTGAGTTAAACCCAATGAAGACACTCTTGAGCCTTACAACAGGAAATTCACAAACTTTAACAGCACACAAGAGGCAGGCCTATACCACACACATGCCCTTCTTACTCATGGTGCAGCTGGAAAAACTAAAAAAACGCTAAGCATGATGGGAAAGACAACACAGCCCACTCCCCTTAACCACTAAGAGAGTGGATTTTGTTGTCTTTCCCATAATGCTTAGCGGTTTTTTAGTTTTCCAGCTTTAGGTGCAGCTGGAAAACTAAAAAAACTGCTAAGCATTATGGGAAAGACAACAAAATCCACTCCCCTTAACCACTAAGGGAGTGGATTTTGTTGTCTTTCCCATAATGCTTAGCGGTTTTTTAGTTTTCCAGCTTTAGGTGCAGCTGGAAAAAAAACGCTAAGCATTATGGGAAAGACAACAAAATCCACTCCCCTTAACCACTAAGGGAGTGGATTTTTTTGTCTTTCCCATCATGCTTAAACGTTTTTTTTAGTTTTTCCAGCTGCACCATGAGTAAGAAGGACATGTGTGTGGTATAGACCTGCCTCTTGTGTGCTGTTAAAGTTTGTGAGTTTCCTGTTGTAAGGTTCAAGAGTGTCTTCATTGGGTTTATCTCACACAATGTTAAAATAATAGTCTCAGTACAAAAATTTCATTATACAGATTCACATACCTGAACAGTATCGGATTGGAAAAATATCAGTATCGGTTGATACCCAGTTTTTTTAGTATCGGTATCGGATCGGAAGTGAGACATGTGGATCGGTGCATCCCTAATTTAGAGTGAGGATTGATTCAAACAAAGAACGTGGGAATTGATTTGGTGAGTTTTGGTGGCTCAGTGATTTTGGGAGGACGTTGGATGGACTCAGACAGACAGACAGGTACTCACAGCTGGTGGACACTGCAGTTGTAAAACTTGATCTCTGTGCTGATGAGCATCTGACCCGTTTCCTTCGAATTGAGCCTCAGCTCAACACCTGACCAGTCTAAAAGAGAGGAGACGAGACAAGTTGTTGCATCACAGTCGACACCTTTACACGACTTCCTGAACAGAAATACTTCCATCAACGTCAGACACTTTGCTGAAAAACAAAAAGTAAAATACGTTTCTCCGCAGTCATGGATAAAAGAAACGTGACACTTTTAGTTTAAAGGGTTTATGTATTTGGTCATATAAATAAAAGTCTGGACTTTCTTAGGTTCTACAATAGTTCATATTAAACTTTATGTGTACAAAAACACAGCATGTTTCACCATGTCTTTATTTATTAAGCAACAATGAAGCCACAAAAAGAAAAGTGTGTGTGAAAAACGAAGTCCACTCCAGCAATAACTCTCAGTGGTTGTTTTCTGTGGAGCTTCATCACTGTTTTTTATAACACTGCTTCAGTTTATATTTGTAAAGATTCATTTCTGCACAGCTCTCAAAGTTCAGCACAATATTTCAGTCAGCTCAAGGTCTGGATATCGACTGGACTTTTGCAATATCTTGATTCTTTTCCCCCAGCTCTTTCTGTGGTACATTTGTTTATGAGTTTGGGATTATTGTTCTGTTTGGTCACGACCCAGTTCAGTCCAAGCTCCAGCTCTCGTTCAGGCAGACTCACATTTCACTTCACGGTTCTTTGGCTTTCAGTGGAGTTCATGGCCCACTAACTGGCTGCATGGTGCCCAGAACATTTCCAAACCATCACTCCTCCACCACAATGACTGGAAGCTGATATGAGGTGTTTGTGCTGAAATGCAATCTGGCTGTCTTTAAACATGGAGCTGTGCATTATGGGTAAACATTCATATTTTGGTCTCTGTTCCTGAAATCTCGTGGTTCAGTCAAATGCATTTTTGCAAACTCCAGTCATCCAGCCATGTAGTCATGTCTTAAAGACATAAAAACCTGGAAGACCCTTCATTTTCTGCTTTTAAACTCAAACAAGACAGAGGTTGTGCTTGTTGGATCTGAACATCTTAGAAATAAACGTTGAAGTTTTTCACTTCCTCCGGACGGCATTAATCTGGCCTCCAGTTATAATGTTTAAAATCTTGGTGTTATTTTTGATCCGGACATTTTTAACCCCTACATTAAAAACGTTACCTGGACCACTTTTTTTTTGCACCCAATATCATTAACATTAGAAACATCTTGTCTAAAAATAAAACTGGACCATGAATTGACCACGTCCAGACTGGACTATTGCAACTGTTTACGATCTGGGTGTCCAAAAATTATTCAAGAAGTCTTCAGCTGATTCAAAATGCTGCTGACAGAGTTTCATGATGCAGGAGAGATCACATCTCTCCAGTTTTAGCTTCTCTCCATTGGCTCCCTGTCAAATCCAGATTTGACTTCAAAATCCTACTTCTAACCTACAAAGCGCTCAACAACCTAGCTCCATCTTATATTACAGATCTTATTGTTACATATTTTCCTAACAGAGCACTTCACTCTCAGACTCCAGGTTTACTTGTGGTTCCTGGAGTTTCCAAAGCAGAATGGGATGAAGATCTTCCAGTTCTCAGGCTCCTCTCTTGTTGAACCAACTTCCAGTTTCTGTCCATGAGGCTGACACATTGTCCAGTTTGAAGACTTTCCTTTTTGATAAATCCTATAGTTAGGGTTGGTTTGGGTTTCCTGAGCTGTCCCTTAGTTTTGTTGCTATAGGCTTAGACTGCTGGAGGACAAACTGACCACATGTCCTCACTCTGCTGCTGTCTTTACTTACTTTACTCAACCTGTTTGTGTTTGTAATTATTTCTATCTTAACGTGTTTTTTGTCTTTCCTCCTATAGACACCTAGGGCCTCATGTATCAACCGTGCGTGCGCACAAAAAACTTGCTTACGTCACTTTCCACGCAAAACCCCGTATGTATCAAAACTGAACTGAACGTGAATATGTGCGCATCCAGGTACATTTCCACGCCAGCTCCCCTGCTGGCGTACGCACGTTTCTGTGGTTCTTGTTCCTTTGGCGACACTTACAGGTGATTCAGAGAAACTGAAGCCCCACAGTCTGTGGTTGACTTTAAGAGCGGCTTGAAGACCTTTCTTTTCAACCGAGCATACTATACTCCTCATGATTCTACTTTTGATCTTAGCTGATACTGTTGTTGATTTTAATTGTTTTATTATTTGTTTTATTGACATTCAATTATGTTGCACCTTGTAGCACTTTGAGATTTTCATTAATGAAAAGTGCGTTATAAATTGAATTCATTATTATTATTATTATTATTATTATTATTATTATTATTATTATTATTATTAACTGTTCATGATGTGAAAATGATTAATATTCCCACCAAACACACATGATAACAATTATTACATCCACATGGACGCAAATAAAGGACGCGCAAAGTTGTGCAAAAAATACATTTAACAGGAACGGATTCAGCCTTACTGGAGGATATAATACATAGTGTAACACGCAGATCATTTATTTATAAACAGATATAAGTTTCTGATCTATGATATGGCTTATCAGCCGTTTTCAGGAATAATCCTTTTTCATTTTGGCACTGCGCTCTGGAGCACAACGCATGCATGCACAACGCGTGCAGAAGCAGCGATCAAACTGTTCCCGAGCTTTCCAGAGGGAGCTGGCAGGTCGATCGGGACTGTGCCATTCCAGTCCACACAAAGCCGGATCATAGAATGGTCTCATCCATATGATTCCAAAGGCTGAGTGGTCGCGGTTTGGAGCGCGCGCACCCTCGCCGGTGTTACACGGCAGTGGAGGTGTTTAATAATCTGCGTTTATTGTAGATTTCTCCAAAATGACACGTGAAAGTACACCAACTTGTTGGAGAGTGACAGCTTCACAGACAAACAGATGCGCACAAGGCTGCGGTGCGCGCTGCGCGCAGCGTTTGGAGACTCCAACATCACGTCATGTCATGAAAACTCTCCACTGAGACGCAGAGACTCGTTTCTTCATATCATCTATTAAATAAACAAAGATCTATGTTCAACCAAACATCCAAGTTCCTCTGTGTTTACAGTAATTATGGTAATAAACTCGTGCGCAAAGTTAATATTTTCACTCAGAATGAATGGATGAGCCGGTTGCGCACCAAAGCAGGGTGCGCGCACACACAAATACCGACACACAATCACTCGTTCTTTGCGTGATAAACACATTTTATTACTATTCTTACTTAGGATTTATTTCCCCACCCATATTATATTAAATTCATTATTTTCCTGAATCTAGAAATAATTTCTGATCGCGCAGGGATCAAACAAACATGTCCTTCACACATGCAGGAAGTAATTTGCATCTGTTTAACATATGTAAATGAAGGCGTGTCAGGGGAGGTGTCTCACGTGCGCTCAGTTCCACGTTGATTGTGATGTACAAAAGGAATGTGCGTGGATTCCGGTGTACGCACAGTTTGATACATCTGGATTTTTTTGTGCGTACACACTTTTCTGGATTTGACCGTGCGGCACTTTTCAGTAAGAAATCCACGCAAGTCTTTGTACATGAGGCCCCTGGACCTGACATTCTGTGTTTGTGTATTTCTACTTCCTGTTCCTCTCAACCAGCCGGTCGAAGCAGATGGTCGTTCGTCCTGAGTCTGGTACTGATGGAGGTTTCTTCCTGCTAAAAGGAAGTTTTTCCTTTCCACTGTCTCCTTTGTGCTTGCTCAGGATGGGAGACTGACAAAGTGAAGATTCAAGACAACCTGCTGCTTCCTTAGATAGAGAACTTTACTAATTAACTTTTTTAATGTACACTATGTGAATGTTTCTGTTCAGTGCCCTGAGACAACTTCTGTTGTGACTACTTGGTGTTAAATAAATAAACTGAATTGAACTGAATTGGTTTTGAATCAGACAATCGGACCCTCTCCGTTCTGCTCTTCCTTTTGGAAATTGAGGTTTTCTTCTTACTGTAGTTGAAACAGCAGGACAGAGTTTCAGCTGATCTTCCAGGGACAGACTCTCTTTGTCTGCACAGAACCTCTTACAGGAGAATTGATCTTAGTGGGAAAGGGTGACAGTTTTTTCACCATTCAGTGTTCACTGAGTGTTATTCTACGGAAGGGTATCGCTGTCAACCAGGAAATAAAAAAATTCAAAATTATATTGTACAAACGTGATAGTATATTGTACAAACGTGATAGTATATTGTACAAACGTGATAGTATATTGTACAAACGTGATAGTATATTGTACAAACGTGATAGTATATTGTACAAACGTGATAAGTATATTGTACAAACGTGATAAGTATATTGTACAAACGTGATAAGTATATTGTACAAACGTGATAAGTATATTGTACAAACGTGATAAGTATATTGTACAAACGTGATAGTATATTGTACAAACGTGATAGTATATTGTACAAACGTGATAGTATATTGTACAAACGTGATAAGTATATTGTACAAACGTGATAAGTATATTGTACAAACGTGATAAGTATATTGTACAAACGTGATAAGTATATTGTACAAACGTGATAAGTATATTGTACAAACGTGATAGTATATTGTACAAACGTGATAGTATATTGTACAAACGTGATAGTATATTGTACAAACGTGATAGTATATTGTACAAACGTGATAAGTATATTGTACAAACGTGATAAGTATATTGTACAAACGTGATAAGTATATTGTACAAACGTGATAGTATATTGTACAAACGTGATAGTATATTGTACAAACGTGATAGTATATTGTACAAACGTGATAGTATATTGTACAAACGTGATAAGTATATTGTACAAACGTGATAAGTATATTGTACAAACGTGATAAGTATATTGTACAAACGTGATAGTATATTGTACAAACGTGATAGTATATTGTACAAACGTGATAGTATATTGTACAAACGTGATAGTATATTGTACAAACGTGATAAGTATATTGTACAAACGTGATAAGTATATTGTACAAACGTGATAAGTATATTGTACAAACGTGATAGTATATTGTACAAACGTGATAGTATATTGTACAAACGTGATAGTATATTGTACAAACGTGATAAGTATATTGTACAAACGTGATAAGTATATTGTACAAACGTGATAAGTATATTGTACAAACGTGATAGTATATTGTACAAACGTGATAGTATATTGTACAAACGTGATAGTATATTGTACAAACGTGATAGTATATTGTACAAACGTGATAAGTATATTGTACAAACGTGATAGTATATTGTACAAACGTGATAGTATATTGTACAAACGTGATAAGTATGTAGTAAAAACGTGATGAGTATGTAGTAAAAACGTGATAAGTATGTAGTAAAAACGTGATAAGTATGTAGTAAAAACGTGGTATGTAGTAAAAACGTGATAAGTATGTAGTAAAAACGTGATAAGTATGTAATAAAAACGTGATAAGTATGTAGTAAAAACGTGATAAGTATGTAGTAAAAACGTGATAAGTATGTAGTAAAAACGTGATATTATATTGTACAAACGTGATATGTATGTCGTAAAAACGTGATATGATGTTATCACATTTGTACAATATACTTATCACGTTTTTACAACATACTTATCACGTTTTTACAACATACTTATCACGTTTGTACAATATAATATCACGTTTTTACAACATACTTATCACATTTGTACAATATAATATCACGTTTTTACTACATACTTATCACATTTTTACTACATACTTATCACATTTGTGCAAAATAATATCACGTTTATACAATATAATTTAAAAAAATTATTTCCTGGTTGACAGCAATACCCTTCCGTATTATTCTGTCCTCTCCTTCCACTGTATAATTTTATTCCAATTTCTGCTGTTATTATTATTTTTTGGGCATTATTTTACACCTTATTGTTTCAGTCTTTGCTCATTTCCTTTCGTCTAATTTTTTTTTTCTCAGCGCGCCATCTATGCACAATTATTATTGTCAAGAAAGACTTGCTAAAGAGCCAGAAGAAGGGAGGTTGATGGCAGGGTGGTCAGCGGGAAGTGGCCTCGGGGTTATAGATGGAGGAGCAAACAGCTGATGAATAGAATGACTGAATAGATCTGGATGATGGGGAGAG
>JBBPBX010043084.1:2481-12656 GCA_038048925.1 Garcialebias charrua | reverse complement strand
TGTGTGTGTGTGTGTGTGTGAGCAGATCAATGGTGAAGTCAGTGAAAAACAAATGGAAAACAGGGAGAAACTGGACTCTTACAAAAGTAACAAACATAATTTTATCACAACTGATGGGTCTGTGTACTTGTACATTCAGGCAGTTCATTTTTCCACAGACCCTGATGGGTTATTTCAGATATAGAAAAAAATGAAGTATTTGGGTAGACAAGGGTGAAAATGTGATGTTTAGATGCCTCTTGGGCTGTCACTGGTTCAACAATGAGTTAGAGATGCTCAGTTGAGCTTGACATTTTCCATATCGGAATTATAACTATGAGATGGGAAACACCATGGACATCAGCAAGTGCCATCTCCCTTTTCTTTGAGGCAGAGAAGCAAGTAGCTCCAGTTTACTAAAAAGAAAAGACAAAGTGTAGCTACCTTGGTCAGGGGGGATGATGGGGACGTCCTTTGCAGCCGGAGACACGCAGAGGATTTGGTTGCCGTTTACTTGACCTTCAACCTCCGTCAAGTTGCCAAAGGAGCAGGTTATTCCTGCAGAAAGGTCTGGAACGTCCGTCACCTTCACCAGCAGCTGCACACAGGACATTCAGATAATATTAACACCAAAACTTTGGGCGGAGGTCAGTATTTATTCAATAAAATCTCATTTTCTGGCACTGGCACGTGCCTTTATTTATCACAGGGACAGGTAAAAATGACTTTGTGCCTCAAAAACTAATATTAGCATTTAATCTTTGGGGAAGTCTGAGCAGAAATAAATAAAAAGAAACACTGAGCTCCAAACAGAAGGAATAAAATAACACACTGCTGCTGGCAGAGCTGCCACTCTGCTGCTGCGCCAAGAATTGTTTCTGTGATTTTAACGCCAGCCAATGAGAGCAATCGGACTGAATTTACACTCTATACTTACACTTACCCGTGGAAGTTGTAATTTCAGAGCCATATAAAAAATCATGACCAGATATGCAGAATGTACAAAGAAAATTGTGGTAATAATAGTCAGGTAGATGGAGCACATTTTCATATTTTTTTTATAAACACTGCCTTTGAAATGACAAGGAAGGGCAGGTGGAAGACATAACAACAATATTTCCAGAGCATATGTGATGTACTACACAGTTAAACGCTGGATTCCTTCTGTGGGGAGCAGCGGCGCTGAGGCTGGACTGTTCGGCCACTCGCTCTAAAACAAATGTTTTCTGCTCAGGGCGTGTGCGATCCAGCTCTCCAGTCTGGATAATTATCACCATGGCATTTCACAGCCTTGTTCCATTAGCTGTTGTTTTCCAGCCACGCCGTGTGAAGTTTTTCTTTGTTTCATCTGCTAAACGCCACGCGGCTGCAGAGACAGGCGAGCCGGCTGAGAGGACCAACTGCAGGTCTTTCATGAGACGGCTGCGCACGACGCTGCCTCCCTCGTTAGACGCCTTTCTCTGACACCCGTCGAGAGGAGGGATGATTTCTCGTTTTCTGCTGAGGACCTCTTGTCTTCCCCGGGTTTACTTTTCCCATGTTTGTGTTGCTGCGCTCCAAGGTGCCAGAGAGATCCTTGATTACAGCAATCACTGTCTTTTGTTCAGTTTAGAAGTTCCAGAGTAACCTCTCACATTAATTAGCTCTCATCATCGGCAGACACGTACATACAAATAAACAGTCAACATCTGGTTAACACACACACACACTGTATGGATGCAACGTTTAAAAAAACAACACGTCTAAGTGTAAAGCAGCTTATTTTTTGTTCTGTCTTCCCTCATAATGATGATGATGATGACAATGATGATGAGGATGTTAGTGGTGCTGGTGCGTGATTTTGCAGCTTTGCAGCAACCAGTGTAATTGGTGGCAGTTTTTAGCAAGGGTAATTTGACCCCCCCCCCACACACACACACACACACACACACACACACACACCCATGTTTCTCTATCTGTCCTGGTATCCACATGAGGAGGCTGCGTTGCCATGGTGACGGCTGTCTGGCCCGCTGGAATTTGCAAACTGCATGAATGAGCTCTGAGGATGGTGAGGTGGGATAGCTCTGTTGCCACCATGAATTATGAATTGCTTGCAGGTAATAAAGTGAACTTTGCACAGTGGACAGTGAGGTGAAAACAGCTGAATGCATCAAACATCATGTAAATAATGTTTTACTGTTGATGAGTTTCAAAAGGCTTGGAACTTGGGCTAACAATGTAAAATCACAATTAAAAAAAAAAGATAAATGAACAAAAACAGAACATTATCACAGTGCTCTGGACATGAGGCCTCATGTACAAAGAACTGTTTCTTTTCCTCACCATGCTTCAGATGCACGAATAATGACATCACACCTTCACACCACACACGTGCTTCTACATGCATCTGTTCTTTGGTGACAGTATTATTGAAGGATTATTATTATTATTGCAACCAGTGCACAATGTGCATTTAGAGACCAGGAAGATTCCCTGACTCAAAATGACCCCCGGCTAATCAGCCACTTGAATTTTCCTCTGGCGGTCTTGTTGGACCTGTACCCCGAGCAGTGGCCGTCATTAAAGAGCAACATGGCGACGGGTGCAATTTAAAGTGAAAACATTTCAAAAATGTCTTTGGAGCTACTGACTGCCAACACCGTGACAAAAATAACAAACACAGTATAAATATATTTATGTTTTTAGTAACGATTTTCAGTCGATGCACAAACTATGGTGTTCAAACGCAGCTGACCAACATTGTGGCGAGGTGGCTTGTTCAACACACGACTCGTTCAGCCTGATGAACAACACGGCTGGGGAGAGACTGCAGGCTGGCACCGTGCACGATGTCTGGCATGTTGGTCAGCAGATTTATTTAATTGACTTAATATTAATCCCCATGATGTGCGCTGAGCCTGCATGGCTCTGAACATCCTGCTGTCTTCACAGCATCATCACTAGTCACAGGTTGGGTGTTACAGTGACAGAGCATTCTACCAAGCTGTAGTGTCTCCATGTTGTTATAAACATATGTTTAACGTTTAGTGCCTGAGCATCACCTTTTCTCTTTACACGTCTGCGTTCATTTAGTGTGTGATGCATGTTAGTGGTGAACACGTCACTCCTCTTGTTCTCAGCGCTAATGCCTGCAGTCACTGAGCATAATGACATGATGTTTGAACATACAGAGATGAGAATCACATATTCAGATCTGTTTTCATATATAAATGGAGGTGAGTCAAAGCTCGTATCTGATTAAGAAAAAACAGGGTTACCCGTCAGTGCATCTGCCTCACACTGTTCAACATTAAACTTGGGGTTTAGTTTTATTCGACAGCTGGTTTTAAAAATATATGACTGACTTTGAATGTCCACATGTTACGCTGTGATCACCAGCCAACGTGTTTAGGGCCTCGGTGTAACAGTGACAGCCCCTCACCGCTGGCATCGGCCTCTCTGGCTGAAGAGACTAACACTCTACGCAGCTACTCTCTCTCACATACGGGTTAGACAACAGGAGCTGTTTAGTGAGACGCCTCCACCCTGAACTCCTAATTAAACTGAGTGGCTTGAATTAAATGCAGCCACATTTTATTGGACAACACAGTGAATGAAGTCACTCTGGTGTTAACTGATATAATAAACATTAGGCAGTGTGAGTTTTCAGTCTGATCACAAGCCAAGTTTGGACAACCAGTCAAGCTGCTCCTGCTGCTGAAAGTTTTTTGTGCCGAGTGTGTACCATCTGTGTGCGGTGCCGGTGACACACACATGTGCAATCAGTGTCTGCAACTGAAGCTCCGAGGCACACACACTGATACGGCCAGATCCTGTAAAAAGCTACTGGCCACTTCATTTGTTTTTCTAACTTTTCCAACATTAAAGGTATAGTTTTGATATTTTGAAGTGAGGTTCTGCAATTTTTTTATAGATAATTAATATACTCCCATTGTAAGCAGCTCGTTAAACAAACTCAGTTTGGAGAAGTATAATTTTTTTTAGCTGAATGGTTGTTCATCTCGTTTGTCTCTCTGTGTCCTTGTGAAGGACTAGAGACCTGTCCAGGGTGACAACAATGAAGTGCATGACCTGAAAAGGAAGAAGTGGGTAAAGATAATGGATGGATGGATGGATGGATGTATGGACAGATGGATGGATGGAAAGATGGATGGATGGATGGATGGATGGACAGATGGATGGATGGATAGATAGATGGATGGATGGGTGGACGGATGGATGGACAGACGGACAGATGGACGGATGGATGGATGGACATATGGATGGCTGGACAATGGATGGACAGGTGGATGGATGGATAGATGGATGGATGGATGGAGAGATGGATGGATGGATAGATGGATGGATGGACATATGGATGGCTGGACGATGGATGGGCAGATGAATGATGGGCAGATGGATGGATAGATGGATGGATAGATGGATGGAGAGATGGTTGGTTGGATGACAGATAGATGGACAGATGGATGGATGGATGGATGGACATCAATTGTTAGAAAGCAAGGCATCTGATGGCCAAAACATAATTCCAATTTATTTTAATTGTTGATCAATATGTATATTTCATTTAACAAAAAACAAACATAATTGCCCAACTTCTATAAAATTGTTTTTACCCTTTAAAGAACTTGGATAGTTAAAATGACTTAAAGAAGTGTTAACAATTAAAAATGACAGAGAAGTGATAACAATTAAAAATGGCTTAGAGAAGTGTTAACATTTAAATAAAGCACTGAACAGTGGGTTGCAGGTAGATGCTGAAGCAGCTGCTGCTGCATTTTTATTTTTATACTTGGTAATTAATTAGGTATTTAAAGGCAGAAACAATTGCTGTCATTTAAAAAAGTGGCCAATATTGGCTGATTATCCAGTTTACCTCTACTTTTCACTGGTGTGTGTTTTTGTACTTTATTATTAATTACTGTACATACAACTACTGTTCTTTGCAAGTGCAACAAGCAGCAGCTGGCTGGGGCACATCTGGTGCAGTCAGGGAAATTTCCAGCAGGAAATAAATAATAGTTCCACCAAAATACCCATGATAAACAAAACAGGGTACCGGTAAATAAACTGTTGTGAAATAAACAGAGGTTTGTCATCAGATTGTTGTTTTAGCTGTTTAAGTCAAAATGCACTTTATTAAGACGAGCTATCAGCTTGTCATGGTCAGACATAAACTTCAGTTAGGTTGGTCTGATCAAAACACTATCAGCAGCAGGTAGGATATTCATTGTTTAAAACCAACCCACAAACCCCATTTCAAAAGATCTGAAGACCTTAAAGAGATTTATGCAAACAATAAAATTAATGTGTAGAAGTGGGATCTGATAAATGTTTTTCTATTGAGCATGCTCCCACACTTCATATATTCCATAGGAATAAATGTACGCCACAGTGGATTTTAACAGTGCACGTACTTATAGCAGATTTTTTTTTTACAACATACAGAAACTGTGATTAGTTTTTAATTCAAATGTATGTCATATTTGCATATTTAAAGCCATGTTTGGTTAAATATTGTCCCATTTTGTGTGAACACACCAACATGTAGAGGTGACAACCTGGAGCAGCAGAACAAAGTCCCGCTCAGCATCACAGCGACACTTGAAACAGAGAAAGAGGTTGTCGGGGTGAGAGACGTCAGATGTCTAAAATACACCCCGGCTGTGGTGAACGTGCGTCATCATCGTGCAAGGCCCTGGAGTTGCCAGGGCATCACGAGCACTTTGTCAGTCTGGATTAAAGTTTCAACAAATCTCTTGAAAATCTTGAACACTGCATCTCTGGGAAGAGAGCTTTCCATACGAGTCCACGTTCATTTGACATCTTGTTACCCCCCAAACCTTACTGTAAGCAAATCAAGTTTCATGAACATGAAGATGACCTTGAGCCAGCATGAGATGACCTTGAGCCAGAGTGGGTTGTTAAAGTCAAAGTATGTGTCAGTGGTTCTCCTGAACTTGACTTAGACCCCCTGACAATGTGTGTGAAATCTACAATTACAAACCTTGGTTTTAAGATGGACAGTGATTTTAAACTCGATAGTCAAATAAGGGCCACAGTAAAATCTGGTTTTTATCATTTGAGAACATTGGCAAAGGTGAAACCTATTCTTTCACGGCAGCAGTTCGAAACAGTAATCCATGCCTTCATTTCATCACGGCTGGATTACTGTAATTCTCTCTATCTTGGAGTCAGCCAGTCCTCACTTGCACGTCTGCAGCTGGTGCAAAATGCTGCTGCACGTCTTTTAACTGGAACACGCAAAAGAGAGCACATCACACCTGTCCTGGCTTCTCTCCACTGGCTGCCCGTGTATTTTAGAGTTCATTTTAAAATTCTCTTGTTTGTTTTTAAGGTTTTAAACAACCTTGCCCCCCCTTATTTGGCAGAGCTTCTACACCATTACACTCCATCCCGGTCACTCAGGTCTGCTGACCAGCTGCTCCTGGTCATTCCACGGAGTAAGAGGAAGCTTCGAGGAGACAGGGCCTTCTCTGTTGGTGGCCCTGAGTTATGGAATGCTCTGCCTTTACACATTCGACAGGCTCCCTCACTGTCCATTTTTAAAACCCGTTTGAAAACACATCTCTACTCATTGGCCTTCAACCAACTGAGACTTGATTTTACTTCATTTTTATTGATTTTACCTGTTTAACGTGTCATTTTATTGTATTTTAAATTGAAATTTTATTTCACTGTGTGTTAGTTTTGTGTTTCTGTTTTTATGCTTTCTTTTATCTTGTTTGTAGCTTGTGTCCAGCGCTTTGTTTCAGCTGTGGCTGTGTTAAAGCGCTTTATAAATACAGCTGATGATGATGAAGAGAACCTGTCTCTGCGTTCATTGATGATCTCTGCCCGTTTACACTCAGTCCATGTGGAAATATTCTCCTGTACTCCGCTGCACCCGGGCAACTTTACCACCTACACACCCTCCTACACAAACACGCTTTGGCACGCATATCCACCGCTCTGTAACAAGTGAGCATATGTATGCCTGAACACCCCCCCCGCCCCCGCCCCCATCTAATGTTTATGCATCAGCCACAGTCATCAGTTGTTTTGTTGGCTCGTTTAAAGAAAACTTGGTGGTAGATTTCAATTTATTTTCTTGAGTTTGTGAGCACAGTCGTTTGTGTAGAAACTTACGGGAACGCTCGGCTCCGACACCGCAATGCTATCTGGGTAGACGGTGGCCTTCACGCACTGGTTGAGGGACGCAGCGAAACGGTACGGCTCATATTCACGCTCGCACCGATTCCTCTGAGAGCATCTGCAGAGAGAGAAGGAGAAACAGAGACTAAGCATGAGGTCATGTATTTGCATCATGTGAGCGAGGCCAAAGTGAAAAGTGAAAAGTAGAGGGAAAGCATGCAAATACAATAAATATAAAGGTACTGGATACTGAAGTGAAACGAGTGCCATTATAAAATCAATGTACACGTATTTTCAACTGGGGGTAAATGGGAAATAGTTACAGAAATGACAAAAAAATAACAAAGTACAAGTAAAAGAGCAATGATGGAGGAAATAACCCCCTCATTATCTCTTCAATGTGATGCTAATAGCTCTGTTTCATGGCAGCACTGACTGCATGTTTTAATGCCACGTTTGACAAGACAATGTGTGAGCACGTGTGCACAGCATCCACCTTTTCATCCCTTATCTCTCTGAGAACATGCAGACCATTCACTGGCACTTATTTTCAAAGACACTATACAATTATTCATGTTTTGTGGTGTCTTCTTTAGCCATGAAATATGGTGTATTTTCTGTTTTATTAAAGGTTCAGTTTGGCCATTTGGAACTATGTTTGTTTGGAATAAATAGAAATGTTCTGTACCTAACCTGCTGCAGATGGTTCAATGTGAGGACACTGATCCAACAGGACTGACAAACCAACAGCTAATCCAAATACAGCTAAGAACAAAGTGGACTGATGCCATCTGAAAAAAAGTTCTCATCTCCAAACCTTCATGGCTGCTCATGCAAATGTTATTTTATTAACCCTTACACGGCCGTCCATTTTGATGTACACAGCTGTTTACATGGAATTTTGTAGCTATTGGCAAGAACAAATGTCAGCGAGGGAAGTTAGCTGCAGCAATTTTATGGCATCCAGATGGCTCTTCACTAGGAAATTTAAAAACTTTCTGCCAAAACCACTGTGCGATGCGAAACCAGTGGTGGTGTAAAGGTTGTAATCGTTTTTGCATGAAACAATATGAAATTAAAAAACTTAAGTTGTTTTAAGATGGTAGAGATTATTTTCGAAAGTGGGTCCATTTAAACTTGATCTTTAGCTCATTTTAACAATCGGATCCCCTTGATATAAAAAGAGCTGCCATTTTAAACCAGCTTCAGTCTTTAAAATGTTATAGAAACTGTATTAAAAATGCTAAATCAATGACCATCTTTAAAAATATGATCAAAACAAATTTCTTGCAAAAATATAAATGATAACAATATCATGTAATAGATGTCTTCTTTGAAATTATTTTTCTTGGAATTATATGAGTTGTTTTCTTTTCTTCAATCTGTAATCTTTTAGATTGTTTTTTGTTGTTTGAATTATCTTTGTAATAGGGGCAGAAAAAATTAAAAAAAATTCTTCTGTCTGCATCCCTTCATTTTACTTTTATACTGTGCGGTCTCAAATGTGAGCTTGTTCTTGTGTTGTATTTAAAATTAATAAATTTAATTTATAAAAAAAGAGAAAAATAAAGAAAACACTGTCATTTAGCCTGCTGCTCTGTTTTCACTTTTACATTACAGTACTCATTCATTCAATTCTTATTCATACAGATTAGTCTCATTGAGCCACGAGGACTCTTTTACAAGAGGGACCTGTTTTAAACAAAGAGCACAGATGAGGTACAGACAACAATAGACAGTCATATAAAAAGCATATAAAATGAAAACATAAATACTTTTTGGAATAAATTATACAAAAACTAAACAGTTACATTATAAATTGGTGTAGAAAACTAAAAACAGGAACATGTCTGTGTTGGTTTTGCTATGAACTTAGCAGTTGTTTGAAATCCCTTAGAGAGATCAAGATCAAGAGCTTCAGATCTTTTTGTAAGATATTCCAGGAAACAGGAGCAGAGTAGAAGAAGGCCCTTTTTCCTAGTTCAGTCCACACTGAGGGAACACTGCAGGTAATCATGTCCTGAGAGCGCACACTGTAGCTGAACTCACGCAGAGACATGTAGGAGGAGATGTATGAAGGCAGCAGACCAAGAAGTGATTTAAAGATGAAAATGTACCAGTGGAAGAGTCTGCGTGAGGTTAATGATGTCCAGTTAACCAGTGAATACAGGGTGCAGTGGTGGGTACGGTAGTTACACAGATAGTTATAAATCTTAGTGCACCATGATAGACAGAGTCCAACACTCAACTTATTTGTCAGGAGTTTTATGAACTTCTTGCAAGAACTGCCTGGATGTCCTAAATATTTTACAGCTGGCTACTGTCTGCTGCTACTGATGTTACCATAGGATTCTACACAAATACCCAAAGGCTGCTGTGCACAAGTTTATAAAAAAGGATTGATCTGAATCACTGTGAGAGTTTGAACAGTAGTTGTTTTAAGATGGTAGTAATCTATGTTGACCGTGGCTGTATCCAACTAGTCATTGGCATCTTAGTCAATTCAAAGAGCTATCAATGTCTTGCAGAGGAGACGTGACATGATGAACATCCCATTAGTAAGACGCAGCTTCAAGAAAACGTAGCTCCACACAGGTTAGACATGTTGCTTCTGAAAAGGCACAACGTCCAAATTATTAAGTGTTACTGCAGCTCTGAAGTCATCATAGGGTAAAATATGACATCAAACTAACAAAGTATAAAGATTTTTAAAAAAAACATAGAGCTCATGAAGACAGATTAACTTTGTTAATCGCTGAATACATTTAGAAACATGATTAGAACAAATCAGAAGGCACTTCCTCCTGAGAGATTTTAATAGCCAGACATGATCTCAAGTAGCGAGTGAGACCATCACACCCCTCATTAAAACTGAGAGTGTCCTCTCCTGGTGCACCAGACTGGGCTGACTGGTCAGAGCAGCTCTAATTGGACCCTGACGGGTCAGCTGCTGTCCATGGTGCTGATGTACTACTGCAGCTCTGAGTGTGTGTGTGTGTGTGTGTGTGTGTGTGAGAGAGTGTGTGTGTGTGTGTGTG
>JBBPBX010043083.1:0-21563 GCA_038048925.1 Garcialebias charrua | reverse complement strand
ACATTTTTAAGGATATCACTTCCGGTTCCGGCGAGCTGATGGACGTGAGCTCCCTCTGGCTCTCTGTAGTCTTTTTACCATCAAATTGACCCGTTTTTCGAATTGGACTAAAGTTGGTCCATCATCATACTGAATTTGGTGTTCAGTTGACACAGAGAGCCGCACGGGACCGTTCAAAAAGATTATTTTCGGTCCAGGACCGGCCGTTGCAACCTACCGGTCTGTTTCTGAGCGCACAGCCGACCAGGTGAGCCTTCGAGCTGGGGAACTACTGCTCCACGAAGTCTTGGTGTTTTTTTCCCCTTCTCCTCCTCCCTCCCTTTCTGGACCTCAGCTGAGTTTCTCTTCTGGAACAGAACTGTGGTTTAACTATCTGGTTCAAGCAAGAACCGCATGGAAGGAATTTTGCTGCTTTTTTCCCGCTGCCTTTGTCTGAACTGACATCGTGCGTGGGGGGAGGTGTACCTGGCCGGAGTGGGGGACTTTGTTTACATTAAAGCCGTTCTCAGCCTCTGAGGGAGCTGTTACCCAAAAGAGAAGGACTTTTCACTCCGTGGGAACGTGGTGGGAACCGCGCGCACTGTGCTCAGCTGGAGGGACGCGCGGCTGCTTTGAAGTGCAGCTGATCTGATTGGAGCAGCAACTGAACCGGATCTCAGTCTCGTTGTTTTAAACGGAGGTGGCCTCACGTGGTGCGGAGCACAGAATCACCGAGCAGCAGCTTGACCAGATCAGTGACGTCACCGAGCGCAGGAGCACAGAGCAGAACAGCAGCTGGATCAGACCAGTGACGCACAGTGCTCAGCTGTAAAGGCTCTTAGGCCCTGTTTACACGGACACTGTGTGGGGGAAACGCAACTTTTGGGTATGTTAATTAGGTTGAAAGTTTTGCGTTGACATGGGCGAATTCTGTGGATACGACTCTCCCCCCCCACCCCCCGTACTCATGAATTTACTGTAGTTACCATGCTGGGCCATTAGATGGCGCTGTGATTTTTGGAACCTTCACCACTGCGCATGTGTGCAGCCTGGGGTAAACAGAGCACACGAGGCAGCCTGTTTTCCTCTCTGGCTAAAAGTTCAGCTACTACAAGTTGTTGTCAACAAGTTAACAACAAGGTAAAGCTGGAATTTGGATAAGAGTCAACAGATTTGACACCAAGTGGGACCGCTACAAGCTGCGCACCAGTTGCTGACTGGACCGGAACCGAGTCAACATGTCTGACTTTACTCCGTGAGAATCAGCTGATTTACAGCAGTGCTACAAGGTAAACCATGTTCTTAAAGCCCAACACCCACCATGTTTTCAAATTGCATCGCCATTAATATTTATTAGTTTATTTAAAAATAATACAGGAGCGTTTACTTATATTGTGGAGAAATAACACTAAATGTGTTATTTCATGATTTATAGCAGATTTTAGCATGCAGCTCCGGGAAAATCTGCCCCTCTCCATATATGGGCATTCACAAGGGCATTCACGTCACCAAAGTGACGCCTTGGAGTTACAGGCGAGCGAGGAAAAGAAAAAGGAAGCATTTTTAAATATTCCCTAAAGCTGCCTGTGTTGATTAATCCTGCTGTCGCTCACTCATATTCTGAGCGAGCATCCACTTAGACATACTAGTTTAATTCGTTTGATCGCGACAAATTCATTCATTTCCGCATCGACTTTTTATTCTCTCCCCCCGTGACCAGAAAGGCAGCCAGCCGCTCAGCTGAGCTCTGCGCGCGCGCGTGCTTCCCGACCCGTGCTCCCCGCAACAAGGCTGACGAGAGCAAATACAGTACATACACTCGAGGGAGCAAATTACACCGGCACGAGGAACTTCAAAGGTGACCAGCGGAACGAGGAGCCAGAGACGCGCGCGGCTCGCGGCTCGCTCCTCAGGGGCAGAATGAATGAGAGCAGCAACAGGTCCGCAGCGGTGTTATAAAATAAATAATAAATAAAATCAGAGCGCTGGTCCATATACACACAAATGCACCAGGAAATATGCAGGAAATATGCAGTTTTAACTACCACTCTCTCTCATAAACCTCCATGGAAACTCACTCCTACCTTCTGCCTTCTGGGTGGAGATCGATGTAACAAAAGGCATGACCCTTCGGGACTCTTCGGCCAGGTTTCCGGATTCATTCGGGAGTGTTTTTTTTTTTTTTTTTTTTAACCCTCGCCTGGCCCAAATGCAAAAATGAAAATAGACCTAATAATAAATTACAGTAATTGTACAATATGGTGAATTGTTAGTGTCATGGTGGGTATTGTCCTTTAATAATGTTTCCTTGTGTTTAGTTCGATCACAGAACAACCAACTGAGGTTTTATTTTTATTTTTTTCCTGCGAGGTCGAAGCTGTTCCACGAAGCGGACCGGCGGTTCGGATGTGGGTCCAGTGGGATGAAAACAACAGAGTCCAGTTCATTAAAGTTCGGTTAACGTGTTTTTAAAAGTGTTCAATTTAATTCTCAGTGTTTGTGACATGAGTTTGTGGTGTTGAATAAACAAATAAATAAAAAATCAACCTGGTGTCTTCATTTTCAGCAGCATGTTAGGCATGACGTAACGAGTCCAGATAGCTTCATTTAGCTCAGATAAATTTAAATATCTCCCACGCTAACATAAATACTGTTTATTATTGTTAAACTGTTAATATATAGCACATTTAGTATGTTATAGTGCAGCGTGACACGTGAAATGTCCGACTGCCTCGTTAACAGACAACTGGATCCAGGCAGCTGGCTCTCTTCCAACACAGATGCAGGTAAGGTGTAGAATAATTAAATATGAGAATCAAAATATATTCCATCAGCTATAGTTCAGAAAGTGGTGCGTGTGTCCACTGTCCAGTCCACCGCCATTGTTAAAATGCCGGCTGTCTGCGCGTGCGTGCTGCGTGCATGTGTTCAAACAAAAGCTCCACGGGAGATGTTTACATTATCAACGGGGGGTCTGCGAAAAACTTCCACCTTGAGAGCAGGGTCAGAAAAGTATCGGAGTCATCGAGGGGGGCCAGCAGCGTCGTGTAGGCGATAAGCAAAGTCGCAAAGAGAAAGTAGCGGTTACACTCAAAATACGCGCCGTGTAAACAGGCCCTTAGCCTTCTAAAAAAACTTGATGAATTGAAAATCCTAATCACTTCTTCTGGGGCAGATGTGATCGTTATCTCTGAAACTTGGCTCAAAAATTCTGTTTTGAAAAATGACCTGGCAATCAATGAATTTAAGATCTATCATTGTGATCGTAATACAAGGGGAGGTGGAGTCGCTATTTACATCAGAGATTCTTTGGCTGCCAGGATTGCATCTAAAAAAACAATCGCAAACCAGTTTGAGGCTTTAGCTGTGAACATCACTTTGAAAGGAGGTCAGCCCTTAACTGTTGTTGGTTGTTATCGTCCCCCCTCCGCAACACCTGAAGCTCTGTCTTCCCTGACTGAATTCATAGGAAATTTAAAACACAATGAGATTGTTATGGCTGGAGATTTCAACATTGATTGGAATAAGTCGACCCCCCTCTGTGATAAATTCAAGGAATGTTGCCTATCTCTCAATCTAACACAACTTATCGATTCTCCCACCAGACCAAACATAAAATGTCCCGAAAAATCTTCTACCTTAGATCTGTTTTTCACAAATGCACCTCACAAATTTCCTGGTATAGGTGTATTTGCTAACGTTTTGAGTGATCATTCCGTAATAGCAGCTCTTAGATCTACTAAACTTCCACCTGCTAAGCCCAGAATAATTCAAAAAAGGGATTTGAAACGTTTCAGTGAACAGTCATTCCTTTGGGATCTATCCCACTTTGATTGGCAACGTATCCTACAAATCAATGACGTGAACACCGCTTGGAACTATTTTCATGATAGTTTCATTTACTTTGTAAACAAACACGCACCTTTCCGGCAGTTCAGGATAAAGGGCCGTGACAGCCCCTGGTTTACTCCTGAACTAGCTGATCTCCTGCACTGGAGAGATCATCTTTGGGCCGCAGCAAGAAAATCACACTCAGACACTGATTGGTTGAAATTTCGGCAGCTAAGGAATAAATGCACAACTGCCATCAAAGCCGCAAAACGTAACTACTTCTTATCTCAGACCTCCAAAAATCTAAACGATCCTAAAAAATTCTGGAAAACCATCAAATCTCTCTCAGGCACCCCCCAATCATCTGACCTCCCATCACAATTTCTTGTTGACTCTGTTCCTGTGTCAAATAAGCACGAGATCCTGAACTGTTTCAATAAACATTTTGTTGCTTCTAGTTCATTATTTGACACAGTTACAAATGGAAAATCAGCCACTTCATCTAATAATCAAACTTCTACAAATCAAATCCCTCCTACAAGTCAACCATCAGTTAATCACACCTTCTCTTTTTCTCCGTTCTCAGTCAGTGAGGTAAATAAATTGTTAAATGATCTTGATCCTAAAAAATCTGCAGGTCCAGATGAACTTCCACCTTATTTCTTAAGGCTGGCTGCTCATATCATCACAGTCCCTGTGACCCACATCTTTAATCTGTCCATAAGCCAAAACACCATTCCGGATGCTTGGAAAACAGCCTTTGTTCTTCCTTTGCTGAAGGGAGGTGACCCCACCTCACTGAACAATTATCGACCGATCTCTAAACTCTGCATCTTAGCCAAGGTTCTAGAAAAACTGATAAACTCTCAGATCAAAAATTATCTGGACTCATTTAACATCTTACCTCTTCATCAATCTGGTTTCAGGAAAAAACACAGCACAACAACTGCTTCTCTGAAGGTTCTGAATGATGTTGTTGAAGCATTGGATGCTAAGGATTATTGTGCTGCACTTTTCTTAGACCTGTCTAAAGCTTTTGACACTGTGGATCATAACATCCTGTGTCATAAGCTCTCAGAAATCGGTTTCTCTGATCACACCATCGGTTGGTTTTCTAACTATCTTTCCAATCGGAGGCAATGTGTTCAACATAACGGTACTTCTTCCAGCTATTTAACAGTTAAAAATGGTGTACCACAAGGCTCAGTTTTAGGACCAACCCTCTTTACAATCTACATAGCTAATGTAGGTCACTGCATCCCTGATGCATCCTTACATTTCTATGCTGATGATACAGTTGTTTACTGCCGAGCTAAAACAGTAGCTAAGGCTTTCCAGTTACTGCAATCCGCTTTTGACATCATCCAGTCAGATTTGTTCCGTCTCAAACTTGTCCTAAATGCTGATAAAACAAAAGGAATGTTTTTTTCAAGTAGGAAGGCGGTTCCAACAGATCTTCCTCTGATTTTATCCTCAAATGGTGTCCCTATTGAGTTTGTTGATTCCTATAAATATCTGGGTATACTGGTCGATTCACATCTCTCTTTTAAACTCCACGTGGAAAACCTAGTGAAGAAATTGAAAGTTAAACTGGGTTTCTTTTTCAGAAACAGATCATGCCTATCACTGAATGTTAGGAAACGCCTTGTATCTGTGACTTTCCTTCCCTCCATTGATTACGGTGACATTCTCTACATGAATGCTCCTACAAGCACCCTGCGGATGTTGGATGTTGTCTATCATGGTGCACTAAGATTCATAACTGGCTGTGAGTATCGTACCCACCACTGCACCCTGTATTCACTGGTTAATTGGACATCATTAACCTCACGCAGACTCTTCCACTGGTACACTTTCATCTTTAAATCATTTCTTGGTTTGCTGCCCTCATACATCTCCTCCTACATGTCTTTGCGTGAGTGCAGCTACAGTGTGCGCTCTCAGGACATGATTACCTGCAGTGTTCCATCAGTGAGGACTGAACTTGGAAAAAGGGCCTTCTCCTACTCTGCTCCTGCTTCATGGAATATCTTACAAAAAGATCTGAAGCTCTCGACCTTGACTTCTCTAAATGGTTTTCAGAATCTATATGAATCCTGGCAAAAACCAATGCAGATCTGTTCCTGTCTTTGATTTTATACGTCTACCTTATAATGTTTTGCTAGTTTTTTGATACTTGTTTAAAAAAAAAAATGTATTTCTTTCTTTTGTTTTTTTTCTCTTTTGTTTTCTATTGTTTATTGTTTATTGTTTAAGGAAATTCTACCATTGCTGTTCATCGTTCTTTAGTTTTAGCAGGTCGCTTTCGTAAATGAGCCATGAGGCTCAATAAGATTTACCTGAGTAAATAAAGGTTGAATGAATGAATACAGGAAACCCTCGAGTTACGTCAGGGATCCGGACCTACGGGTGTGACTTAGGTCGATGTTGTCGTACCTCGCGGACCAAAAACACGTGCCTGTCGTAGGTCCTCGTTTCTGACATAGGTCGCGGCTATACCGCTAACGGAGCGCCACACACACATTTAACGGCATGAGACTGAACAAGCAGACATACTAGGCCATAAACATGCACAGAACTTTACATGTACAGTACATGAATACTGTACAATAAATAAAAAATATAATTTCTTACTTTGAGCTGGTCAAAGCCTGCCTTCGTCTTTTAGCATTAGCTCTTGCACCCGTCCGTGCTCCACACGTACACACGTGGTCAAAACTGTTTAAAAGAAGGACTGTTAGCTTCTTAACTTCATACATTTGGAGCCAGAAGAAAAAAAACTTAATCAAAGCCGTTTCTCCGCGATGTTCCTCCATCCAAAACAAGCTGCTCGGCGTTAGCTGCTGTTAGGCCCCGCCATTAGCAGCACTTGTTAGCATGTCAGTTCATTCAAAAAGGCTGTCGGCTTTGTATCTCCGCGTTAGCTCAGTGTCCCCCGACATCTTAGGCTGCCAGGCGGACATTTGCGGCGAGCTCCCGGCCGCAGATGGCCCCTCCGCGGCATGTCGGCTCGGTGTCTTCGCCTGTGTTAGCTGCTCTGTTAGCTGCTGTCGTTAGCATGTCGGGCGGCGTTGTGGGAGCGATCGCGGGGCGATCGGCGGCTGCTCCTCCGGGCCTGAAACGTCAACAGAGTTCACCGAGTGTTTCCAGCTAATTATCCGTATGATGCAACCCTGATCGGACACACGGTCCTCCAGAGCCAGCTGACAGGAGCCTCTATGGCGGAGCTCCATTGACCGCACTTGGGAATTGTAAAATGGTGACCGGAAGCGACCGGAAACGACCGGAAGTTGCGTAAATACGCTAAAATTGTAATAAAAACATAATATTAATAATTATACTTTATTTATTAAGCCATTTAAAACAACCACAGCTGCAACAAAGTGCTCTACACATGAAATTAATAACATTTAAACACCAAAAAAAGAAAATAATAATAATATATATATATTTTTTTCTTCATATTTTTATTAAATATGATAAAATTGTAAGTCTGAGTTGCCGTAGGTCGCGGGTGTCGTACCTCGAGGGTTTCCTGTATATATATACATATATATATATATATATATATATATATATATATATATATATATATATATATATATATATATATATATATAGGGAGTGGTGGCGCAAAGGTTAAGAAGGTGCGCTTGTGATCGGAAGGTCGCCGGTTCAAGCCCCGGTACCGACAACATCAAAGATGTGGGTGGGATAAGTGAAGTGGTCACACCTATCTCCACCCTCATCTGCCCCACTCTGGGCCCTTGAGCAAGGCCCTTAACCCACACCATCTGCTCCCCCGGGAACCCTAGATATCAGCTCTCTGCTCCACACAGAGGGCTGTGGTTGCTCGGTGGTCTGTGGTTGTGTCAGGAAGGGCATCCGGCGTAAAAACAACTGCCAAATCTTCATGCGACTAGATCGCTGTGGTGACCCCTAACGCAGGGAAAAAGCCGAAAGAAGAAAAAAAAAAAAAAAAAAAAAAATAATATATATATAATATATATATATATACATATACACAGGTAGTCCTCGACTTAAGGCAATTCAGTGTTACGAACGCATCTTATTAATAAAAATATTTTAAAATGAAAAAAAAAATTGGGGGGGGGGAATCTTATTTTATGTGTTTAAATGTTCTTGATTTCATGTGTACAGCACTTTGTTGCAGCTGTGGTTGTTTTAAATGGCTTTATAAATAAAGTATTATTATTCTAAATCATAATAATAATAATAATAATAATAATACTTTATAAATAAAGTATTATTATTATTATTATTATGATTTAGAATCCGGTTTACGCAGTTTGCTACAGTTTTCGGCAGTGTCCGCCAGTTTTCGGCAGTGTGTCCGCCAGCTTTCGGTTAGCTTCGGTTAGCTCCAGCCTCCCTCAACAGCCAGCTTTGGAGGATCGTGTGTCCATCAGAGGTTGGCTCATATGGATAAAAATGAGCTGGAAAGGCTCGGTGAGCTCTGTGGACGTCTCAGGCCCAGAGCAGAATCCGCCGATCGCTCTGCCGCGCTGCATCCCACCACGCCGGCCGACACCACCGGCTCACCGCGGGAACACCGAGCTAACATGCTAACGCGGAAAAACGGCTAGTAAGTTATTAACTCTTTTTCTCTTCATTATGGCGCCAAATGTATGGAGCTAACATGCTAACAGTCCTTCCTGTAAACAGTTTGGACCGCGTGAAGCAGCTGGAAGCTGCAGAGCTCGGACGTGCAACGAGCTATTATGCTAACAGGCTTCGCCAGTTAACAGTAAGAAATTAACTTTTTTTTCCTTCATTATGTCTCCAAATGTACTGTATGTGTTTTTTTGTACTGTGTTATTATAGGCGAAGTGCTTGGTAACTGTACAGTAACGGACATGTACGTGTATAAGTGGCGGCTCGAGTGTTTTCCGACTTACGGCGATTTTCGACATGCGAACAGCCGTAGGAACGGAACACGTTCGTAAGCAGAGGACTACCTGTATATGAGTTCTGCCTTTTAAATGACAAAGAACTGACCAAATTTGAAACAGTTACGTGGTTAGATAGTTAACATCCTGGTTACTTGGGATTATTTACAGACTAAACAAAAAACTCTCATTCCCTTCTTTGTGTGCACATGTTGTGAGTAAAGCTGATGAACAATGGATTTTCAGAGAACAGGCAGGCGTGTGTTTTGTGCCCTTTGAAGCAATTTCACTAAATTAGCTATACTGCTACAATACTGGAGGCGCAGAAACACTGAAACAATTCCACAAATATCAGTGAACCTTCTTCCTGTTCCAGCAGCCCCATCATAACGAGCTCATACCATAAACAGTCTGCATGCATCCCACCCAGGTCGGATAAATGTGTTGCAGGCATATTGCAGAAATTGCCTCATCTTTATGTGAAGTTTTTTTTTCCTGTCCTCGACAGCAAAATCCTTAAAATCAAGAGGTTGCATGGTGGGGAGTGGCATCCCGGGAACATAGTGGACCCAGCAGCATGTCTTCTTTCATGCCTCATTCAGTCACTTTATCACCTCATTAGATGGATGGGAAGGTGTGGAGCAGAAACCCTGTCACCCTGAGACAAGAAAGGGAGGAGCCGCACTCCATCTTGTCCTGCCCTGGCTAAGCTTAACCCTCCCCACTGTCTGTCCACTCTGTTTGTAAGAGACCATAATATAGAGGGCTTCATCTCAGCAAAAGTATTGACTACTGTTAAGAAGAGGAGGTGACGCAGGGTGAAAAGAACATTTATTGTTTTCTAGTTTTTAAATGCAATTCAGTCCAAACAAAAACAGGAAGCATCATGTGTGGTGCAGCTCGCAAAGTCTTTTGAGGATGATTTACAATTTTGTGAACCAAAAGACTTTCTGAGCCGTTCATACGAATACAGTAATCCCTCGATTATCGCAGTGGTTACGTTCCACACACCCTTGCGAAAGGTGAAAAACCGTGAAGGAACACCATATTTATTTTAGTGTTTGTATATTTTTAAGGCTTTATAAACCCTTCCCATACTCTTGCAATGTTCTAAACTCCTAAAACTATGTCATTTTAACAACATATGTACAGTATATGTACTACAAAGCAGCTACTGCAAAAATTTATATGGGGACTCATCAAATCTGCAGAAGCTTGGTTCTGGTCAGCTCGGCTCCGATTCGGCTACCCTGCAACTTGACGAAGACCACCACCATGTCCGGGTTGATGTACGTGTTCTGCTGCTCCAGGAAGGATACTTCACGTGCAAGGATGCCCAGGATGTAGTCCACCACCTCAGCCTGGTCCGGACCAGCGCCATGCGTGTGATTCTCCAATCTGTTATGGAACCCGATCCATAGTGTAGCTCATTTGTGCATGCTCTAAACGGAATACATCCGGATCGCACAGATCGTCTTTGATGCTAGATTAAGGAAAATGTTTAAACTAAATTAAGGAAAATGATATGCAGTTTCACCACTGAGTCTTTATTCAATTCTACCAGGGCTCCCTATCGGTCAAACTTGTTGCTACCACATCACCAAAAGGTTAATATTGTTATTCATAAAATGGTTTACTCTAAGACTTTTCGTCAGAGCTATCATGGATAAATAAGTCAGGTGACATCTTCATACACACAAAGACTTCCAAAAAAAAAAAAAAAAAAATCATTGCTTTGGAGAATGGTTTAAAGCAGGGGTCTGCAACCTGTGGCTCTGGAGCCACATGTGGCTCTTTGGTCCTTCTGCAGCGGCTCTTTCAAGCTTTGACCAAAACTGAATTGGTTGTTATACAAAGAAAAAGAAAAAAAAGACTAGTTTTAGCAGTTTTTATGTCATTTCATTGGCAAATATGTGGATATTGGAACAAGAACAAGGAGTAAAACCTTAACTTTATGCTTTATTTCTGTACTTAATTTATTTTTCCGCAATAAAAAAAACCTAGGTTTGTATAGTTCATAGTTTTTATTAATAAAAAACCCTCTCTGTAAAATAATCTGTTTTTTTTTATTTGCCTTAAATTGTAAAAATAGAAATTATTACCAGTAATTATTTTATTTTTATAATGTCACCCCTGGTGGCCACAAAAGCCCCTTCCAACAAAGCTAAAGTGACCCATGGGCCACCAGTTGATAACCACAGTTGTAGCATGTTGCGGCTCTGAGCACTTTTAATTTAGTGACCAAAGGCATAAAATGGCTCTTTTGATTGTAAAGGTTGCAGACCCCTGGTTTAAAAAAACAGCATGTTGTCATGAAATATAACAATTACACATATAATTTGCAACGATTGGAAATAGTGTGGACGGACTCTCATCATTCACTGTGTCAGAGTGTCACTGTGAGAAATAAATGGAGCTTTTCATTTCATGTGTCAAGGTCTCCCAAGGCCAGGAGAGGCAGCATTGTAAAAGTTTTTAGATGCTCCATCATCACGCTCTATCTTTTTTATTGATTTCCTCTGGGCTCGCGTTGTCTTGAATCACTTCACTACAAATTGCCTTCATATTATTCTGCAGATGGCCACAGCGCAGGCATGTCTACAATTATTTATTAGAGGCGGACTGGGCTTAAATTACTTTTTTTGCTGAGAATAAACAATAAGTACAGCTAATGGGGAGAGAGTTTGGATTTCTCTCTCTCTCTCTCTCTCTCTCTCTCTCTCTCTCTCTCTCTCTTTAAGTTCACGTGCTTAAAGATTTTTCTGGAAAAACAGAAGCTAATGAGGCAGTACACATTTTTTAAAAATCCAACTTTGCTCTGCTTGGTCAGCTCTGATGACCCGATCTGACTTTATTCATCAGATCTACTGAAATTAGAAATCTCAAGAGTCCTTTTGTTAAGCACAACTTTAGAACAATACAAGCATTTTTCAGGAATCAAAAAAGGAAGAAAAAAAAGACTACCGTATGTACAACAGAAACTTTTTAATGGGGAATGAAAATTTTTTTTCTTTGTTCCCCAGATAGAGATATATGGTGTAAGACAGATCATATAGAAACATTTAAACATCCTTTTTGAATGTGGTGCATTTTAAACAAATACTCTCATATTTCTATGCCAAAAGTGCTATGAGCCTCAGATTTGTTAGAACTAGTTTTTCAATTTAATTTTTCATATCCACAAATTTATGTTTGGCAGAAAGGCTCTAGTCATTGATCTTACTGAACTTTCAAGAGTAAGCTGGAAACGGCAAAGGCAGCAGCAGAGAAACCCTGGGAACAGAAGAAGGTACACTTGAAGCATTTGACGTTGATTTAGATGGATACAGGAGAATACGGGTGTCGTCAGGTGGAGGTGGATGACACGAAGGGGATACACAGGATAAAGTTACTCAAATAAATGACACTCACGTATAGAATGATTCAGCTACTTCGGGCTTGTGTACCGCCATACTACAGGTAGTCCCCGATTTACGAGCGAGATCCGTTACAACGAGGCGCTCGTAAACCGGAAATCTCGTAATTTGGAACGGCCGCCATTTCTCTCGTAAATCCGGAAATCCGCTCGTAAATTGGAACGGTTTTCGCTAGCGCGACTAAAAACACTCTATTTTCATCTAAAAACTACTTTTGAGTGCATAAAAATGATCGGAAACGTGTGTTTATATGCTTAACTAACTAACTGTAGTGAAAAAACACATGAAAACTCAGTATTTTTTCGTTTTTTCCAAAAATTCGCAGCTCGTAAGTCTGGAACCTCGCAGATCAGAGCGCTCGTAAATCGGGGACTACCTGTACTCTGATCGAGAGTGTTTGGAGGCAGAGGCAATCTGCTGTCATTATTAGACAAAAGCTGAACAGAATGTCTGTTTTTCCTCTTTTTGTTGGGGGTCATGGATCTGAGGGGTTGCAAGTTTTGTAAACAAGCAGATCTCCTGACCCCAGCCCGTTTCCTGGTTGGGTCAGCACAGTGAGTGCAGTCACATGCTGCAGGATCACTGTTTGAGCATGGCGTGTCGCCCATTGAAGATAAAGGGACCGCTTCAGCATGAGAATGTGGAGATGGTCCTTTGTGTTGAGCAGACTTTAGATTGGTTGGTGACAGAGAGTTCAGTCCTCTTCGATTAAAGGGAAGAGGAGTCTGATTTAGCCCTGGTGCCATTTCTGTTCTGCACTGGGTGTTTACACACGCTACAGTTTCATCACAACTGCCTTTGTGAACGTGTGATACTGGTGTTGGCCTGCGGGCTTCTGCCGTGGCCCCCCGTCCCTTACTGGCATCCGATGAATAGGTGGCCAGGAAGGTGGGTCGTCAGATTCTGTCGGCGCGCACCCCTGGAGCGCGGACGTGTCACGGGTTTGTTTGATTTGTGTCTTGCCGGCCCCGTGGTTTACAACGGGGCGGGGGCTGAAGCACGTGACCCCCCTCACCTGTCTCTGTGAGGAGTGTCGGGCCTGTTTGCAGGTGCCTCTGGGCCTGTCTGTTGCAGACAGAACAGAGGCACCCTGCTGGGGTTTATCAATTAGGCTAACACCCCGTGAGCCGTGAGGGAGGGGGGGAAGATGGCCCCCGCCCTTTATATCGGCTGGAAGAACAGAGGGGACTGTTCTGCTGATGTTACTGTGTTTGTTGTTGTTTTTGTTTTTTTTGTGAGTCAAGAAAACAGAGAGGGGCTTTTTTTTAGCTTTATTTGTGCTTATGTGTAACAACATATTTGATTTTATGTCATTCACAGCAGAAAGAACATGATTTGTGTCTAAAACAAAGTCACCAGCTTTTTGTACCGTGCTACAAACAAAGTCTGGACGTGAAAAGATCATTTCCCGTACCGCGTGGGCGGGTGATCGTGTAAAGTTAAGAAGCGGTGCTGGTTCATCAGGTCTGCTTCTGTTTGGTGTCCCGATTCGCCGAGGAGATTCTGTACCGGTCTGCCTGGCGGGGAACAAATCTGTTCTTACTCCACGCGTGTTCGGTCCGAGGTGGGCCCGGCGGTGGTCTCTGCCGGTGCTCGGCCTCGTATGCCGGCCGCTTTTGTGGTGGGGCACGTGTGGCTGAGTGGTGTCGAGGCTGCGGTGCTCTGCTCCCAGCTGACTCCCTGGGGGGGGCGAAGGCTCTCCTGGGGATGCCTACCCGGAGAGCTTCAGCCTGTTTGCGCCTCTGGTCCAGCCTGGTCTGAATTCAATCCAGCGCTTTTCCAAAAAGTCCCGTTGGTTCTATCGAATGGTGGATAAAAAGAATTTTCTGTCCCTCCAGGAGGTCAGTTAGGGTCGTCCACAGATGGCGTATTGCGATGACCACTTCAGCCATGCTTCTGCCTTGTGCAACAGCTGCTGTCCCCATCATGCGGAGCACAAAGTCTGTTGCCCTACGGGCTTCATCCAGCAGCTTGGCGGCAGCTTGCTTGTCTGTCGTTACCTGGAGCTCCTGTAGTTTTTCAGCCAGGTGCGCTTGCATCATGACGGACGTGTTCATTGCCTGTGCCGCAAGGCCCTGAGCTCTGTAGCATTTCTCGAGCAGAGAAGCCGAAGCTCGATAGGCTTTGCTGGGGAGAGTTGGTTTTGTCCCGGATGAGTTGGGAGCCAGATGAGATGCCAGCGTGACCTCAATTTGAGGCATATTGGATATTCCCACTTCATCCATCCCGTCCATGTCGAGAAACTGCGAGAGCGGCAGCAGCATGGGAGCTCTGGACTGAGACCAGGTGCAAGTCAGCTCTGTGAGGAAGTCCGGAAAGACGGGCATCCTTTGCCTCGTGGCGGCCTGCTGTTTTGAATAAAAATAATTTCCTGCCAACCTCGTGACTTGTTGACGAGGTGGAGGCTCCGGCCATGGGATCTGCCGCGCGTCCGTTGCTCTGTGACACAAGTCGAACAGAGCAGGGATGGAAAAGTCAGTCTCCGGGAGCACAGGCACCGGGGTGCGAGAGAGGTCTTCTCCCTGTTCCTTGTATTCGACGTCGGCGTCATCCGCAGAAAATTCCCCTGAGGCTGAAATCGAGATCTCGTCCTCGTTTATCATGCCTCGAGTGTCAAATTCGACTGTTAAGTCCACCATGGGAGCCAGCACATCTGGGCTGTCGCCCCATTTGACTCGGTGCTGTCATCCAAAGCCATGCTCTCGAGCTCCGGCGTGGGGGTCAGAGGCTCAGTAGTGTCCGGGTCTGCTGGCGCCGCAGCAGCCCCCATGGCCTTGGCGACGAAGTCCGCCCGGTGCCTCCTCACCGCCTCCAGCATCTGGCTGCAGTGTGGGCAAGACTCGGGCGCGTCCAGCACCATTTTCGCGTGCAGCATCGCAGACGGGACAGGCCTCGTGTGTGACCGCCTCTGAGAGGGAAAAACCGCATCCACTGGGGCAGGCGTGCGAGGTTGGGCTCACCGACCTGCTGGTCTTTTTTGGAAGTCTTGTCTTTCACTTTCCTTTCTCCGGAAGCATGTCTGAGATAAGACGAGCGAGTCCTTCCAAGATCTTTTTTCTTTTTATTTGAGACGTCTCCTCCGTCGTGTCGCTTTCGCTGGCTAGCCTGCTACGAATTAGCCGAGGTAGCGGTGTGACGCAGTTAGCGCCGTCGAGTGAAGCAGTCTGCGGAAAGAGGAGAAGAAAAAACTTTGGGGTTGAGGAAAAATGTGCCGGACTAGCTTTCGCTAGCCCAGCAGTACGCAGGAATAATTCTCTATACGCCCTGTGTAGGGAGAAAGCTCACCTCTGGTCGAGCGATGAAGCAACAGAGAAGTCCCGCGAAGAGAGAGAGAGTTCAGGTTTAAGCGAGGTGAAGGGCAATAAGAGATCGATGGATGGGCGTCAGTAGCTTAAGTACCCAGAAGGCGGGGCCTCTGGTGCGACGTTGACGCCCCTGCCGTAAAGGCGTGATTGTATTCCTTCAGGTAACCGCGCGGAGCGCAATTTCCCATAGCATTAATATTGAACCGAGAGACATGACTGATAAGGGAACTATATAAGCAGTCAAAGCTTAATTTAAAATGTTTTTGTTTGTTTTTCAGGTTCAGACCTGAATTTACTGTTAATTCATCAGGTCTGATTTTTTTTTGGCCTGAATGCAACTCTAGATTTGACCTGTTTGTAGAGGCTAAACAGATGTACCTGAAAGAGCAATTGATTGATTTAAAACTTGTTCCTGCATGTCACATCTACGGTAGCCTGGCCCTCGCCTTCCTGCACAGCTCCGCTCAATTCTCATTTCCCTTCACTGCACAGTCTGGGACTTGTCCCATAGACAAGGATATCTCCGGTAGGTTTTGACCGGACCAATCAGAGAACAGAAGGCGGAGTTTTGAACGACGTCGACTGACGTCGTCATTCAAAATGGCTGCCGCCACGAAGGAATTTTCAATAAAACAAGGTAAAAAACTATTATTTCTCTGCTGAGAAAAATATATTTCTTAGCTGACGTTATATCAGAAGTGTTCCTGAGCAATCAGAGAGCAGAAGGCGGAGTTTTGAACGATGTCGACTGACGTCGTCATTCAAAATGGCTGCCGCCACGAAGGAATTTTCATCAAAACAAGGTAAAAAACTATTATTTCTCTGCTGATAAAAAATATATTTCTTAGCTGACGTTATATCAGAAGTGTTCCTGAGCTTAACAGTTCCTAAATCAATTCACGAAATGGTCAAATCTGCTGGATTTAAATAGTTTCGGTTTGACATTTTCCAAACAGCCTCGGGTGCGCTACGAAAATAAATGATAAAAAATCGAATTTTATCTCAAATGTTTTATCTAGGCCAACAGTCAGTAAATTAGAGCCATATAATTACACACTGGTGGCAGAAAAAATATCCACCGAGTGGTTTCTGAGCAATTTATCTGATAGCCTGGACCTCGCCAGGCTAAACTAACAAAACTCCACCTTCTGTTCTCTGATTGGTCCATTCAAAAATCTCCAGGAGAAATCGTTTTCAATGGGAGGAATGCCAGACCCTAGTCCAAAGCGAAGTGAAGGACAAGGGTCTGGTTACAACCAGGCTACATCTACGGTAATCCTCATCCTGATGCCGTCAAACTTTGGTTATGTCCTGAAGTTATTCATAACTGAGAAGAAAATGTAAATAGTTCAACAAAAGTTTTGTTTAAAAAAAAAATCTACAAAAGTTAAAAAAATAAATCAACAAAGAAGATGTTTTTTCTTCTTGTATTTCAGTATATTGTCAATTAGAACTTTCTCAAATGGCACAGTTTACTTTGTTAAAATTAAAAACAAAATAAAAAAAATATGATTTGCATAAATGTGCCAAAGTCTGTCCCACACCTGCCTCCACCCTCATTCCCCCCACTCTGGGTCCCTGAGCAAGGCCCTCGACCACCACCATCTGCTCCCTAAACAGGTCTCTCTTGGAAATGAGTTCTCGTGGCTCAATGAGACTAACTAACCTGTATAAATAAAGGGTAAATGAAATTAAACAGTGTTGCTGCTTTATTTGAACTTTTAAAGACTGCATAAGAACTTCTCCAGCAAATCGTCCTTGTTACGGTCGTTTTAATTGATGCATACTAACCTTAAAAGTCATCCTCATTAAAAGTGGCAACAACAGGTACTTATGTGCATTTAAGGTTTTAAATGAACATTTCAAGCTAAATTATCCTCTTGTCCCAGCCTCAGGCAGGAGTCAGAGCAATTTTGAGGGTGTCTTTATAATTCTAAAAGAGTTCAAAACATCCATTAAATGGCAAATATTGTTCTATGATGAGGGACTATGTCCAATTAAACACTGAAAAGGTGTAATTAAAGATAGAACTGCCTTAAGCAACATAGAGAGCTGATGGGAAAAGGAGAAGAAAAAGTAAAAAGTTGTATCTAATAGTAACATTTGATAAGGAAGCAGCTAATTTCAGAATTAATGTGTGCACGTGGTCAAACTGCAAAAAAAGTAAAATGTTAAGGGAGAAAAAAAACTGGGACAATTTCCTGTTCTCAGTGTTATTATATTTTTTAATAATGTCTTCCAGGGGAAAAAAGAAGCTGTTAAATTACACAGTAACAATGGGCTTGCATATGAGTTTTAATGTTAAAAAATAAATAAAAACTGTGAAACTTTTTAAAATGCACAAATGAAAAATGAGTTTCTTCTAAACGATCTGTGAAATGTCAACGCGCCTCTATGGTGAGAGTGGTACTTATGAATCTAACTGCCTGTAAGCTAAGTGATTCTATAATTACTTTGGCATTCACAAAATATCATAATCATTAACACCTGGTAGGCCTTATATACAGTATTGTAGAAATGTAGGTAATTACTATATTTGCTTGGTGGATAATTTCATTCCAAGGTAAATTTAAAAAAAATGTTTTCCACCAATATTCCAGTCAAAACGCCACAATTCTAAAAAGTCTTTACAAATAACACCACTCCACATGTTTCAGAGCTCAAAACACTCAACTGCTAACTTTGACTTACATTTATCAAATATATAATTCATGAAAGTTCTTACAGAAAAACAAGTTATAGCATAATGTGAGAATGGTTAAAGCTTCCCAGGCAACCACTCAAAAAAAAAGCGATGACATCAAAAGCAAGTCGTCAGTGCTGGTGTTGCTCTTCACTACCAGACGACCACAAACGTGCTCATGTGTAAGATATCCCATCCACCTGATTTATTTATGAATGCTATGCGTGTGTTTGGAAATATCAGTAAATACAAAAAAGTGTTCAATTGTTCAGCTCAAGCTCCAACTAAAATCATGCCCTGAGTAATTTTCTTTCTTAATCTGATCAGTCAGTTGGTCTCGTGTGAAACAAATATTTTTACATTGATCAGATCTCTGCATTATTGGATTTGTTACCTTGATGATTGAGCATGAACTTTAATTATTTCTACCCAGACACAAATGTTTTATGTTAATATGCAGTGATACTGTTTATATTCCACTTTCTTCCTCATTAAAACAGACTGAACTCATTTTACATCCTTCAAATCTTTAGATTTGTTCACAAACTTTTGCTGCTCCGTTCACATTTTGTTCTGGTTTAGCTTCGTTCAGCTTCCTTGTGCAAATTTAAAAATATATTCAGCTACTTTCAGCTGTTTTTTTCAGCAGTTTTGTGCCCATTTTTGCTTTTATTCTGTTAACCATAACGTTTTTGTTCTTCTAACTTCTTTCTGCCAATTTCAGCTTCTGCTCATTTCTGCTAATTTCAGCTGTTTGTGTTATTTCAGCTACTATTTTGCTGTTTTGATGCTAATTTGTGAATTTTCAGACTAGTCCACTAATTTAAAAAAAAATTCAGCATAATTCAGCAAAAATGTACTCTGACATTTCCTTAATATTCAGCTTTTTTTTTTTTTTTTGCTAATTTCTGCCTTTTCAGATAATTTTCACTATTTGCGCTCATTTCTGCTTCTCTAAGTCTAATTGGACACAATTGCGCCATTTCCACTTCTGCTAATTTAGGCTTCTTTCTGCTGTTTTGGCTACTTTTCTTTCTTGTGTGTGTGTGTGTGTGGTCGTAAGTCATGTCAGGGCACTGAACAGAAACATTCATATACAGTATAAAAAATTAAATAAATTAACACTATTTATCTAAGGAGCATGTCTGCTTTGAATTTAACTCCATGCTTGCTCAAGATGAGAATTCTGTGATGAAGGTGACAGTGGAAAGGAAAAACTCAGTCATGAGGAAGAAACCTTTAGCAGAACCAGGCTGAGGACAAGCGGCCATCTGCTTCGACCGGCTGGGTTTGAGAGGAACAGGATGGAGGAACAGATACACAATAGCAGGTCAAGAATCACATGTTAAGATAGAAATAGTATCAAATGCAAACTATTCAATTTTAGCAATTCCTGTAAGGAAATGAGGTAAATTTTTCCACCAGTAGTCCAAGCCTATGGCAGCATGACAAGCCAACCCTAACTATAGGATTTATCAAAAAGGAAAGTCTTGATCCCAGTCTTAAAACTGGACAATGTTTCAGCCTTACAGACAGAAACTGGAAGTTGGTTCTACAAGAGAGGAGCCTGATAACTGAAAGATCTTCCTCCCATTCTGCTTTTGGAAACTATAGGAGCCGCAAGTAAGCCTGCAGTCTGAGAGCGAAGTGCTCTGTTAGGAAAATATGGAACAATAAGATATTGAATATAAGATGGAGCTAGGTAGTTGAGAGCTTTGTAGGTTAAAGTAAGATTTTAAATACCGGTAAGCAGAAATGTTGTAAAGTGGTGCTATATAAATAAACTGAATTAAATTGAATTTAAACTACATTCAGCAAATGTTCTTTCAGCTTTCTTCTGCTAACTTAGGCTTTTTCTTCTTCCATTCAGCATGTTATTAACTAATTTCCACTGTTTATCAGCATTTTTAAGCAATAAGCATTGACACTGCATTTTCGCAGGAGATTCAATTTCTCTTGTTTTATTTAGGAACAAAAGCTTCTTTAGTGACTTAAAGTCAAACAAATGGAAAAACATGACATAAATTATATTTCTTACTTGTTAGTAGTGCATATTTGGCCAGAAATATGACATAGATGGTCACTTTTCTATCATGGTGATTCCACCTGTTGGGAACCTGATAGATTCAAGAGCCCACATTTACTGGCACCTATTTTCATTACTACTGTATATGCAAGATTTGGTAATAGCAAAGTCACTTTTATATTACTGTTACATCTTAAATGGCATCATACTGCAAAATAAATTACAAAATTTTCAACTTATTCAATTAAGTTTCACAAACTGTAATATTTGTTCACTATTTAATAATGTGCAGTAAATGTTGAAGCATCTCAGATACCTAATTGAAACCCATTACTCAATGCTTCATCTTAAACGCTGCAGGAGGACCACATGTCAGGGTAACATTCAAACCGCAAATGGTTAAGTGGATATAAACTATGAGCTTTAATTTTTCAAGTATGAGGAAGAAAAAGCTGATGAAAAAAAAAGCCCATTAAAGTTAGTTTCACCGGGAGCAATGATTTCAATCTTTTTATGACCTCATCTAATCTCAGTGTCCCCTCACTAGGAGGGTGACATTTATAGTTTAAGAGCCAAGCCCTGACTCTGGCACAAAACATGAAGCTTCAATCCACATTGTGTAAGGATTAGGTCTCATCTACCTTCATTGGTCATCTGTTAGGGATCTTATCTATAGTGCTCTGTCTCACTCAGAGAGACACCAAACAATTAGTTAACCTCATTTGAGCAGGTTCCCGCTGATCTCTTCCCTGCAGGAACAGGACTTCACCTCACAGTCAAACAGCCATGTTTTCACACAGGTTACTTCACAAAGCTGAGTTCACTGCAATGTTATTTCTCCATGAGCAGTGAGCCACATAAAGCAGGGACCTCCCTCAGGAGATAGAGAGCATTTCATTTCATACTGACACATTCACCTCTGTCCTCGCCATTCCACCGAGGGTTGCTGGGGTTGTCAACTGTGGGGGAAATGAAAGAAGAACTCAAGATTTTGCCTGAATCAAAAGAATTTTAAAATGAAATTTGTGATTTTTATTAATGAAAAGTGCGTCATAAATTAAATTCGTTATTATTATTATCAAGAAGAAAAGCCATTAGATTAGAATATTTAAATTGCCCATACCATATCATACCATACTATATCATATCATATCCTACCATACCATACCATACCATACCATTTTATTTAGAAAGCACCTAAAACCAGCAATAAAACCAACCAAAATGTTGTACAGCAAAAAACAAAACAAGCAAAGGACATAGCAAAAAGTGCATAGCTCGCACAAAGGTAAAGATGAGAACTAATAGGCTAACATTTTGGAATACAGACGAGTTAAAATCAGCTCATACAGAGTCAAAAGACCGGGAATAAAAGTGTGTTTTTAAACATGACTTAAAAACAGTGAGAAATTC
>JBBPBX010043082.1:8789-28087 GCA_038048925.1 Garcialebias charrua | reverse complement strand
ACCCACGCCCCCACCAGTCCCAGCGCGCAGCGTCCTATAAAAGGGCTCTGCCAGCGCTCAGTCAGCGAGCAGCGGCATGTTCTCATTCAAAGCGATGCAGAACTGTTTTATATGTGACACAAATTTATTAATTTCCCCTTCTTAATCCCTTATCTGGAGTTTTCTTTTGTTTTTTCTCCCAAAAGTTAAGTAATCGCTCCCTCGTCCTCCTTCTCCTCCACCCTCCTGCTGAGTAAAATGAACACGGAAATGCCTCAGGTTGTCACGAGAATTAAACTCGGGTTTTAGTTGCTGACCGAGTCCCATCAGATTTTCTGGTGTTTTGGTGAGCTGGACCAGCGATCCATGGTTTGATTTTATTGTATTAAAACGTTTTATAACATATAAACACTGAGTTTGCGCAGCGAGAGAAACGCTGCAGGCGGAGCAGCTGTCAGTCAAGTTCACCAGAGCACGGGGGGTGGCTCTGAGGGGAGGGAGCAGAATGCTTTCCCTGTTCAAAATATCCAATGGTTTTGTTCCTCAGCAGAGCCCACGCCTCCAGCAAGAAACGTTTTTCAATGGGAAAAGTCCAGACCCTAGTACGAAGCGAAGTGAAGGACAAGGGTCTGGTTTAAACCAGGCTAATAAATAGCACCTTCTATCTCATCACTTCACCACTTTGCAGAACTTGGCAAATATGGAATGATACCCCCACCTGCTGGACTCTTCATGTAACTTTACATAATCTATGACCTGTTTGACAGTGATCTGTAAGTTTTAATTTTATTTTCTTGTGCGGCATTGTTTTTTCCCTCCCTTGGTGGGCTTTTCTTTTTTTGGGTTGTTGTGCAATCTCTCACAGTGGATCAACCAGTTTGTTGATGACAACCAAAACCAGCTGCTCACATAATCAAGGAGGACCATCAGCCTAACGATAGATCATTAGTACCCTGATGGTTGTTTGTTATTCACAGAGAGCTAAGTGATACTAGCAATAACAGCATTGTAAGAGGGGGACAATTGAATACGGAGGCCTCCACCGCTGTTTAATAATGGACGGTTTCTTTTCACAAAGATGGCCTCCTTAACTCCTCTCTCAAACCATCGTTCCTCTCTTCTCTTCGAGAGAGTAAAGGAGGCCGCACCACTATACTATTGTATAAAACCCCACCTCCCCCACAAAAATCATTTTTTTAGACTAGATTATATTATATTGTTAATGTTGAAAAACTAGGGGTGCACTAAGCTACCTGTCTTAATTGCATATATGCCCATTGAAAATAGACACATTTAAATGCAAATTTAAATATATTTAAAATAACCATAGAGGGGTATTATTGCAATTCTATCATTGCTGTTCATTGTTCTTTAGTTTTAGCAGGTCGCTTTCGTAAATGAGCCCATGAGGTTCAAAAGATTTACCTGACTAAATAAAGGTTGAATGAAAATTGAGCATTACCATATGTTTCATGGAGTCACAATGTGACTGTAATTACTCTTCCTGGCCGCTATAGAGGCGCTGTTGACTCTTAAGGCCGCATTGACTACCGCTAATTCCGTTAGCTTGAAAACGAAGACGGTGAAAAATCAACTTTTGGGATGAGTTTTAGCCTGGATGTGACAATCGCTTAAACAAACGTTCTGTTAAGAAAATAATCGATGTGTTTAAAATGTTTAGAAAAGGTTCTGTGAACTTTTAGATATTAAATGCACCGGACTTTTTCCTTTTTTTCTATCTGGCTGACGTCACTACGTCGATGTGTCGTTTGTGTTGCATTTAGGGACGTGCGTGCAGTCGGACGTTTGTGTTCTCCCGAAGTCTAAACGCTCTAAAACCCCTTTAAATAACTCAAAAACACCGCGGTTAAACAGTTTCTGACGATATTTCATGCATAGAACGAACAAGTCAGACAATATGTCAGTATTGTGCTAACAAAACTGAAATTTGACGACCAGCACCGTGTGTCACGTGATCGCTTTGAATCGATCACAGCACATAAACAAACGCCATGAACGTAGCGTCACCTTATCACAAATTTAGATTCTTTTTCAACTCATAAGACGCTTAAATGCACCCCAACAATTCTGTAAACGTATCAAAATGAAAGAAAAGTAACGAGGCTATTTTTAAAAAGTAAGGAGTAGAAAGTACCAGTAATTGCGTGAAAATGTAAGAAGTAAAAGTATAAAGTAGGCCGAAAAATAATTACTTTACTAAAGTATAGATAACTAAAATTTATACTTAAGTAAAGTAACGAAGTATTTATACTTCGTTACTTGACACCTCTGCAAACCATGTGTTTTTTTACAAAGCAAATATGCGTAAATACAAGCAAAAATACGTCGACCACAGACTTACCTCTCAACAAAGAACTTTCCAGATGATGTTGTGATTCTAAAAAGTAAATGAAACGATGATCAAACACTGTTCACTCCGTGGTTTTTTTAGCCAAAAAAACACTCTGAGCTCACAAAGCCTTCGACTCTACAATGACTCGTAAAACCGAAAACAGTTTCAAAATGCCCGCCCTCGATCTTATAAACCTCTCTCCACCAATGAATTTAAAAAAAAAAGTCACATGACTACAACCAACCAGTAGACATCAGTTCTTGGCAGACTATGGCTCTGACGTAGGGACACAACAGGAAATACCAAAATAAGACTTGTATTTAACAGGAAGTTGTGAAAAAAAACATTAAATACAGTAAATAAATGTGAAATACTTTAATCCTATGAATTAAACTTTGTCATTAAATGATGTATTAACTTTATTAACTTGTGCATAATAAAAAAATTAAAATCTATCTTATTAATAATTAAAAAAAGTAATATATTGTAATCTTTAACTTATCTTAACATAACATTTGAACATCAGTATTTACCAAAGGTGGAGAAAGTACTCAAACACTGTACTTAAGTATCAGTACAAATACACAGACAAAAATGTACTGAAAGTACCATATTAATGTTTCTATTTAAGTAAAAGTAAATAAGTATTTGATTTTAAAAATACTTAAAGTATTAAAGTAAAACTACTTATTGAATGTATTAACTAATGCAATGATCTACAATATCAAGTGTGCCTACTGTATATTTTCTGTAATACTTTAGTAGTGTTGTTCCAGTTTAATGAACAATGCTGCAGATAATACATGTTTTTATTGTATTTACTCTGTGACAGTTCACACTTGGACTTGTGATTCTGTTCAATAAGAATTTCAGTGATGACATGTAGAGTTAAATGACATTAAGCAAAATAAGAAAGAAGAATGATTATATCTTTGAAAGTTTTTATTATCACAAAGTAAAACCAATGTGTTGTTTTAACTGCAGTAAACACATTTAAGTATAAGTTGTCTTTAAGTATAAGTTGTCTGCCTGAAAAAAGGAGCATTAGACCTAGCAAAGGAACATCTGATCATTTCAACTCCAGTTTGTCATTAATTCTAGTTAAAATACTGTCTAGTCAACCTTGTAATGGGTCAATATGAAAAATATTTTAACTTCCTGACACCGTTTTCAAAACTTGGACCCAAGTGTTGAGACATTTGATGTCCCTGGTAAAGCTGCTGCCCCTGTCACTCAGAAGCAGAAGATGATGGCTGGATCATGAATGGATGGATAGATGGATGGATGGATGGATGATGACCCTAGTAAAACTGCTGCCCCGTGGGGTACGTGCGTACCTCCGCGTACGTACGTGCGTATCTCCGTGGATGGACGTACGCAGGAGTATACTAGTGGCTTTATCGTATCGTTAACTTTACTAATGTATTTTTATCTTCCATTTTGTATCCTTTATGTATTTTATATTTCAATTTGTTGCTGATAATGTTTGCTCTGTATTCACTGTGTTGGTTTGTTGTGTCCTTGGGTGTCATGAAAGGCGCTTTTAAATAAAATGATTATTATTATTATTATTATTTATAGTTTCAGCTTAAGGTGTTTTGTAAAAGTGCCTGCAGACAAACACAGAAATATTGGGACAGGTGTAGTTTCTTTTTAAGTACTTATCTGAGATATACTAAAAAGAAGTTTATTTAAGTGTACTAAGAGTATACTAATTTTGTACTTTAAAATAAGCCTGTGTACTTGAAGTTTAGTTTTTATGAACTACATTAAATACTATTAAGAATAGTATAGTGAATTATACTTGACTTATACTCAAAAATATAAAAGAAGTCTAAGACTAAGTACAATAAGACTTATACATTAATTCAAAAGTTTATACTTGTACTTTTGTTTTTGCTATCCTTTACTTTTTTATGCTGCAAAGTACTGATACATTATTTTAATTCAAGAACAAATTAAGGTGACGTTCATTACAGTAATCAAGTCGCTCACATAGGCATGGATGGCCTTCTCCAGATCATTACGGCTAAGGAGTGACTTTACTTTAGAGAGCAGACGGAGCTGAAAGAAGCTGGTTTTGACAACAGAACTGATCTGTTTATCAAACTTTAGGTTGTAGTCGAGCTGCACTCTAAGATTTCTTACCACCTGGTTGAAGTGGGAGAGCGGAAAACCAGAACTGGAACTAGGAAAGATGTTGCTGGTGTCACTGGATGCACCAAATAAAATTCATTCGGTTTTATCAGTGTTTAGGTGGAGTAAGTTTTGAAAGAGCCAGTGCTTAATATCATTTAAGCAGTCAACAACAGTGTTTGAACAGAATGAGGGATTGAGAGTGACCGGCAGATAGATTTATAGATCGTCTGCATACAAATAAAAAGACAAATTATGACATGCAATGATTTTTCAACAAGATAATGCCAGACCACATTCTGCAGCAATCACAACATCATGGCTACGTAGGAGAAGGATCCAGGTATCTGAAATGGCCAGCCTGCAGTCCAGATCTTTCACCTATAGCAGGGATGTCAAACTCATTTTCACCTAGGGCTACATCAGCATAACGGCTGTCCTTGAAGAGGTAGATGTAACTTATAAAATGTAACTAACTGTAATCAAATGTAATGTAAAATAAATGTAACTACCGTACTCCTTAATGTTAAATAACTCATTTATTATAACCTATTCAACTGACAATTACAATTGCATAGAAAACATGTTTGCTTGTTGCTCTAACATAAATCATTTTACATTTTGTCAGCTTATGAAAACCCACATAACTCCATTAATTAAGGATCAAACTGTCCAAGTTAAAAAAAAAACAACAACACTGAGCTGCAAAGAACATGTATGACACATGTAGCATTTTACAAAAAAAAGGCTACACGCAGTCTTGCATCCAACTAATGGTTTGATGACAACAATTTGTGTGCATACACACATAAGACCTGCAAACATTAAATAATTACTGCAACAGCTACACATAAATAATATGTAATCAACTACAACAGGGGTGCTCACACTTTTTCTGCATGTAAGCTACTTATAAAACAACCAAGTCAAGAAGATCTACCAATACAAAAATGCAAAACATATAATTATTCTCAAATGTATTAAGGATTATTTTTATGTACAATGTATGTTGATATAATAAATCAGGGGTCACCAACGTGGTGCCTGCAGGCACCTGGTTGCCCGCAGGGACCACATGAGGTGCCCGGGGGTGGTGACAACAAAACACAACAAGGAGCAACACTTCATCAACTAACATGTTAGCTTCAATGCTAACTAGCACCCTGGTGGCTCACAACAAACAGAAGAAAGCAATCTGCCTGTTCAAAGCTGCTTTGTTTCTCATGAGGCATTTTTCAGGTTGTGGAACTCTTGAAAGAAGCAATGATGAAATACTGTACGTGAAAAATAATTGATTGAAAAGAGTAAAAAATGTGATGATTAGTTAAAATGGTTTTATATATACAGCACTTTGTTGCAGCTGTTTGCCTTATTAAGGTAAATAAGATTTTGTCCCACCTCTCTTAACATAACAGGACCAACCTTGTTACTGTGAAGTTACTAATAAGCTTCAGAGCTTTTCAGATTGCTCATCGCTTCGCCATCTGAAGCAACTGTCAACAAAGTAACTAAGTCTGCTAATAGTTAAACATGCTAGTGTACGTTATTTTCGGCCACTTCTTCAAGTCGTCCTCCCACCCCTCAACAACTGTAAGTAGCGGTAAAACAATATCTCCACATTTGAGTTGTGATCGTTTGTGTTCTAACATGTTTTATGACCTAAAACCTCTGACGAAAACCGGTTAGCGCGTTGCTAGCGTGTAAAAAAAAATGCCGGTTCTGACTTTCGGCGGAAGTCATTCACATAATTCGCGCAAGGCATCATGGGGGCTAGGAATAAGGTGGATACACATTGATATTGTGGTGACTCCATTGCATTACATTATTTTTAAAACTTTTACATCTCATAGCTAGATCATCTGATCTACTGTATTCCACATTTACTGTGTGTCATCTGTCAGCACTTCTAAACACATATATTGTTGTTATTCGCTAACTGTTCTTGGCAAACGGGTGCTGGATGGGCTCGAACAAGCTCGAGGTGGCAACCGAGAAGACGAGCTGGAGCTCCCGCGGTCTGCGCTAAGCTGCGAGGGCCTCAACGCTGCTTGCAGCTTTAATTATTAGGCCCGAGCAGCTAAGCGCTGCGAAGGCCTATTGTAATTGTACTGTTTATTATTTTTTTTATTATTATTATTTTTTTTATTTTTATTCTTCCCCCAAAAGAAGTGGCATTTTGGGGGCTTTATCATATATGAAAACTCACCAAATTTGGCAGACTCGTCAGGACTGGTGAAAAATTACATATTTTGGGGGCGTGGCAAAAATCGCCACAGAAACGGCTCAAGAGCGCCCCCTAGAAAATTTCAAAATACGCTCCGCATTGACTTAGTTTGACGTAGAATCGTGAAATTTGGTACACTTGTCCAACTCACCAAGATGCACAGAAAACCCTCTGGCACCAACGTTGTACGATAAATGGTAAGGCGGCCATTTTGAAATGATTACCAAATTTTTACACCTTTTTGGCCGTTTACAGCCTCCGCATTTGAACGAACTCCTCCTAGGGATTTCGCTCGATTTGGTTCAAACTTGGCCAGTTTCTTCATAAGGCACGGGGGAACAAACAATATCAAAATTGTGCGTTTTCATGAATGCTGAAGGGGCGGGGCCAGACGTCAAATTTGGACATCTCGCCATGAAAAACGAAACGCTTATAGCTCTTACACGAAAAGAGTCTAATACATCAAACCTTCAGTGATTGACGCACATCCGGTCCCCTGCATTACTGAATGGTCAAATCATGACATCACTTAAGCCACGCCCCCTGACAACAGGAAGTGTAAAGTTTTACTTTGAAAGGTCCATATCGGACCCGTGTTACCTAATCAGCGTGACATTGTGTCCAGTGACTAAAGACATGTTGGTGTAACAAGCTTTCCAGCACTGTTCGTTTTGGGTGGAGCAAGTGGGCGTGGCGACATGGCGAAGTAAGACGTAACGCCATCACCATACGTTTGGATCTAAAATCCACAGATTTGATCTGAGGAGTACCAATATCAGTATGATCGATCATTGCCCACCCCTTGAACAGGTGTTTATGCTAATTAGCAAATCGCTACAGAAACGGCTCAAGAGCGCCCCCTAGAAATATTCAAAATACCCTCCGCATTGACCTTAGTTTGACGTAGAATCATGAAATTTGGTACACTTGTCCAACTCACCAAGATGCACAGAAAACCCTCTGGCACCAATGTTGTACGATAAATGGTAAGGCGGCCATTTTGGGACGATGACCAAATTTTCACCCCTTTTTGGCCGTTTACAGCCTCTGCATTTCAACGAACTTCTCCTAGGGATTTCGCTCGATTTGATTCAAACTTGGCCAGTTTTTTTATAAGGCACGGGGGAACAAATGTTATCAAAACTGTGCGTTTTCATGCATGCTGAAGGGGCGGGGCCAGACCTCAAAGTTGGACATCTCGCCATGAAAAACGAAACGCTTACAGCTCTTACACGAAAACTGTCTAATACATCAAACCTTCAGTGATTGACCCACATCCGGTCCCCTGCAAAACTGTATGGTCAAATCATGACATCACTTAAGCCACGCCCCCTGACAACAGGAAGTGTAAAGTTTTACGTTGAACGGTCCATATCGGATCCCTGTTACCTAATCAGCGTGACATTGTATCCAGTCACCGAAGACATGTTGGTGTAACAAGCTTTCCAGCACTGTTCGTTTTGGGTGGAGCAAGTGGGCGTGGTGACGTGGCGAAGTAAGACGTAACGCCGTCACCATACGTTTGGTTCTAAACTCCACAGATTTGATCTGAGGAGTACCAAAATCATTATGATCGATCATTACCCACCCCTTGAACAGGTGTTTATGCTAATTAGCAAATAGCCTCCATAGCGCCCCCTAGATTATTCAAACTGTTGTATCTCAGTGATACATCATCCGATCTGAACCAGATTTATTGTGCATCATCAGTGAGCCCTTGTGGACACATTGATATGGTGGGCTAACATTTGACTCAAGTGCGCCCCCTACATTATTTCTATAGTTATATCTCAGTGATACATCATCCGATCTGAACCAGATTTATTGTGCATCATCAGTGAGCCCTTGTGGACACATTGATATGGTGGGCTAACATTTGACTCAAGTGCGCCCCCTACATTATTTCTATAGTTATATCTCAGTGATACATCATCCGATCTGAACCAGATTTATTGTGCATCATCAGTGAGCCCTTGTGGACACATTGATATGGTGGGCTAACATATGACTCCAGAGCGCCCCCTAGATTATTCAAACTGTTATATCTCAGTGATACATCATCCAATCTGAACCAGATTTATTGTGCATCATCAGTGAGCCCTTGTGGACACATTGATAATGTTATGTAAATTTTTACTCCATAGCGCCCCCTATATTATTACTACAGTTATATCTCAGTGATACATTATCCGATCTGCACGAGATTTATTGTGCTTTATCAGTGAACACTTCGACACACATTGATAATGGTATGTAAATTTTTACTCCATAGCGCCCCCTATATTATTACTACAGTTATATCTTAGTGATACATTATCCGATCTGCACGAGATTTATTGTGATTCATCAGTGAACACTTCTACACACATTGATAATGGTATGTAAATTTTTACTCCATAGCGCCCCCTGTATTATTACTACAGTTATATCTTAGTGATACATTATCCGATCTGCACAAGATTTATTGTGCTTTATCAGTGAACACTTCGACACACATTGATAATGGTGTAGTGGACATGACCTTGTCCACTTTTAAGACACCTGTGTACTTTTGAACTGTCCAGTGATGACCTTTACTGACCTCTCAGTAAAGCAAGACATTTACTACAAAATCATTCATTTAGCTATAATCTGATAAATATAGTCACCAAAAGAGACTATTTCTATCTTTGATTTTATTCTAATGTGATCAAAAGAATAACTTTTGTCATTTTCATGATGTGTGCTTTTTAAGCTGTGTTATTCTGTGAGAGTTAAACTGTGTTCACTGCTATGTTAAAGGTGAAATTGCGGGTCACAGAGACCCGACTGTTTTGTTTAGAAATAAGAAGACAGTTTAATCCGTTGTTTTTCATGAACAAGGCTCCAGCTGCTCTGTCTTTTCCTAAACAATTTCCCTCTGCTGCTGTAACCTTGGGTTCTGATAAGACAAGTGAACTCCTCTCTTTGTGCCTGCTCTTTAAGTTCTAAACTGTGCGAGAACGCGCCAGAGAGTTGCTGGGAACTTCCAAAGAGATGTGAACTTTCCCAAGAGCTGGACACGTGTGGTCAAGAGCTAACGACCGGCGTCTTCAGCTAAGGACTGATAACAGGCTGTTATGAGTCTACTTCGAACAAGCCGAGCTCTAAAACTTTGTTTATTCCCTCCTGGAATAAGTTTATCTTGAAGTCAGAGGCCAGAAGCTGCCACATGTTTCTGACGGCTGACGCGGATCCGAGGAGACGTTGGAAGTAAACGACCAGTTCAGACGTACGAGGGCCGGAAGGACTCTGTGCACCTGGGAGGCTGGTAATATCTTTATCAGACGCATCGTCAAAAGGTAAAGCTGTTTACAAACGTACCTGGGATTTAGCCGAAGTCGGATGGAAAGTGTCATCTCTGGTTACACTCGAGATAAATAACTTAATCTCTCCAACCTCTTATTCCTCCTATTTCTTTTCCCTCTCAACCTAAGCTGGAAACTATATTTTAAGCTGAAATGCCCCTCAGACTAAATATGTGTAACATCTAGTATTTATGTCTGTTGTGTTAAATCAAGTGTGCTGACGTATTTGAATTGAAAGAAAGTGAAATCATGTCAATCAAGTGTAATGGTGTTAATTTAGTTGATTTATTTTAAATAAATGATAGTGTCTCTTTGACATATCAAACTAAGTTAACGTGTCCATTGTCACTTAATGGCTCTGTTTATTTATCCATCATAAAGATCACAGAAATATTGGGTAAACTGAAAAAGAACAGAATCCGTGAATTTACTATTCAATCTGAATAAGTAGATTAATTAAGGATAAAGAGGTCAGTATTAATATTGACCTCCTCATAATTCTTACAATGGTATGTAACTTTTTACTCCATAGCGCCCCCTATATTATTACTACAGTTATATCTTAGTGATACATTATCCGATCTGCACGAGATTTATTGTGATTCATCAGTGAACACTTCTACACACATTGATAATGGTATGTAAATTTTTACTCCATAGCGCCCCCTATATTATTACTACAGTTATATCTCAGTGATACATTATCCGATCTGCACGAGATTTACTATGCTTCATCAGTGAGACCTTGTGGACACATTGATATGGTGGGCTAACATTTGACTCAAGTGCGCACCCTACATTACTTCTATAGTTATATCTCAGTGATACGTCATCCGATCTGAACCAGATTTATTGTGCATCATCAGTAAGACCTTGTGGACACATTGATATTGTGGTTCAACATATGACTCCAGAGCACCCCCTAGATTATTCAAACTGTTATATCTCAGTGAGACATACGATCTGAACCAGATTTATTGTGCGTGTGCACACCTGGTGCGGGGTAGACACGAGAGACTTTGAAATGGCGACTGAGCGGACGAGCTGGAGCTTACGCGGTCGCATCAATAAGGCCAGAGCGGCGCTAAGCTGCGAGGGCCTCAATGCTGCTTGCAGCTTTAATTAGGCCCGAAGCAGCGAAGCGCTGCAAGGACCTATTGTAATTGTAGTGTTTATTATTAGGCCCGAGCAGCTAAGCGCTGCGAAGGCCTATTGTAATTGTAGTGTTTATTATTTTTTTATTTTTTTTATTATTTATTATTTTTATTATTTTTTTTTTTTTTTTCTTCCCCCCAAAGAAGTGGCCTTTTGGAGGCTTTATCATATACGAAAACTCACCAAATTTGGCGGACTCGTCAGGACTGGTGAAAAATTACGTATTTTGGGGGCGTGGCAAAAATCGCCACAGAAACGGCTCAAGAGCGCCCCCTAGAAATTTTCAAAATACCCTCCGCATTGACCTTAGTTTGACGTAGAATCATGAAATTTGGTACACTTGTCCAACTCACCAAGATGCACAGAAAACCCTCTTGCACCAACGCTGTACGATAAATGGTAAGGCGGCCATTTTGGAACGATGACCAAATTTTCACCCCTTTTTGGCCGTTTACAGCCTCCGCATTTGAACGAACTCCTCCTATGAATTTCGCTCGATTTGGTTCAAACTTGGCCAGTTTCTTCATAAGGCACGGGGGAACAAACGATATCAAAATTGTGCGTTTTCATGAATGCTGAAGGGGCGGGGCCAGACGTCAAAGTTGGACATCTCGCCATGAAAAACGAAACGCTTACAGCTCTTACACGAAAAAAGTCTAATACATCAAACCTTCAGTTATTGACCCACATCCGGTCCCCCGCAAAACTGTATGGTCAAATCATGACATCACTTAAGCCACGCCCCCTGACAACAGGAAGTGTAAAGTTTTACGTTGAACGGTCCATATCGGACCCCTGTTACCTAATCAGCGTGGCATTGTGTCCAGTGACCGAAGACATGTTGGTGTAACAAGCATTCCAATACTGTTCGTTTTTGGTGGAGCATGTGGGCGTGGCGACGTGGCGAAGTAAGACATAACGCCATCACCATACGTTTGGTTCTAAAATCCACAGATTTGATCCGAGGAGTACCAAAATCAGTATGATCGATCATTGCCCACCCCTTGAACAGGTGTTTATGCTAATTAGCAAATCGCTACAGAAACGGCTCAAGAGCGCCCCCTAGAAATATTCAAAATACCCTCCGCATTGACCTTAGTTTGACGTAGAATCATGAAATTTGGTACACTTGTCCAACTCACCAAGATGCACAGAAAACCCTCTGGCACCAATGTTGTACGATAAATGGTAAGGCGGCCATTTTGGAACGATGACCAAATTTTCACCCCTTTTTGGCCGTTTACAGCCTCTGCATTTCAACAAACTCCTCCTAGGGATTTCGCTCGATTTGATTCAAACTTGCCAGTTTCTTTATAAGGCATGGGGGAACAAATGTTATCAAAACTGTGCGTTTTCATGCATGCTGAAGGGGCGGGGCCAGACCTCAAAGTTGGACATCTCGCCATGAAAAACGAAACGCTTACAGCTCTTACACGAAAACTGTCTAATACATCAAACCTTCAGTGATTGACCCACATCCGGTCCCCTGCAAAACTGTATGGTCAAATCATGACATCACTTAAGCCACGCCCCCTGACAACAGGAAGTGTAAAGTTTTACGTTGAACGGTCCATATCGGATCCCTGTTACCTAATCAGCGTGACATTGTATCCAGTCACCGAAGACATGTTGGTGTAACAAGCTTTCCAGCACTGTTCGTTTTGGGTGGAGCAAGTGGGCGTGGTGACGTGGCGAAGTAAGACGTAACGCCGTCACCATACGTTTGGTTCTAAACTCCACAGATTTGATCTGAGGAGTACCAAAATCATTATGATCGATCATTACCCACCCCTTGAACAGGTGTTTATGCTAATTAGCAAATAGCCTCCATAGCGCCCCCTAGATTATTCAAACTGTTGTATCTCAGTGATACATCATCCGATCTGAACCAGATTTATTGTGCATCATCAGTGAGCCCTTGTGGACACATTGATATGGTGGGCTAACATTTGACTCAAGTGCGCCCCCTACATTATTTCTATAGTTATATCTCAGTGATACATCATCCGATCTGAACCAGATTTATTGTGCATCATCAGTGAGCCCTTGTGGACACATTGATATGGTGGGCTAACATTTGACTCAAGTGCGCCCCCTACATTATTTCTATAGTTATATCTCAGTGATACATCATCCGATCTGAACCAGATTTATTGTGCATCATCAGTGAGCCCTTGTGGACACATTGATATGGTGGGCTAACATATGACTCCAGAGCGCCCCCTAGATTATTCAAACTGTTATATCTCAGTGATACATCATCCGATCTGAACCAGATTTATTGTGCATCATCAGTGAGCCCTTGTGGACACATTGATATTGTGGTTTAACATATGACTCAAGAGCGCCCCCTAGATTATTCAAATCGTTATATCTCAGTGATACATCATCCGATCTAAACCAGATTTATTGTGCATCTTCAGTGAACACTTCGACACACATTGATAATGGTATGTAAATTTTTACTCCATAGCGCCCCCTATATTATTACTACAGTTATATCTTAGTGATACATTATCCGATCTGCACGAGATTTATTATGATTCATCAGTGAACACTTCTACACACATTGATAATGGTATGTAAATTTTTACTCCATAGCGCCCCCTGTATTATTACTACAGTTATATCTTAGTGATACATTATCCGATCTGCACGAGATTTATTGTGCTTTATCAGTGAACACTTCGACACACATTGATAATGGTATGTAAATTTTTACTCCATAGCGCCCCCTATATTATTACTACAGTTATATCTTAGTGATACATTATCCGATCTGCACGAGATTTATTGTGATTCATCAGTGAACACTTCTACACACATTGATAATGGTATGTAAATTTTTACTCCATAGCGCCCCCTATATTATTACTACAGTTATATCTCAGTGATACATTATCTGATCTGCACGAGATTTATTGTGCTTTATCAGTGAACACTTCTACACACATTGATAATGGTATGTAAATTTTTACTCCATAGCGCCCCCTATATTATTACTACAGTTATATCTTAGTGATACATTATCCGATCTGCACGAGATTTATTGTGATTCATCAGTGAACACTTCTACACACATTGATAATGGTATGTAAATTTTTACTCCATAGCGCCCCCTATATTATTACTACAGTTATATCTCAGTGATACATTATCCGATCTGCACGAGATTTACTATGCTTCATCAGTGAGACCTTGTGGACACATTGATATTGTGGTTTAACATATGACTCAAGAGCGCCCCCTAGATTATTCAAATCGTTATATCTCAGTGATACATCATCCGATCTGAACCAGATTTATTGTGCATCATCAGTGAGCACTTGTGGACACATTGATATGGTGGGCTAACATTTGACTCAAGTGCGTCCCCTAGATTATTCAAACTGTTATATCTCAGTTATACATCATCCGATATGTACCAGATTTATTGTACATCATCAGTGAGTACATAAACACACATTGATACTGTGGTTTAACAGATAACTCTAGTGTACCCCTACATTATTTTTCAAACTGTTACATCTCATTGTTAGATCATCTGATCTGTTCCACATTTACTGTATGTCATCTGTCAGCACTTCTAAACACGTATATATTGTTGTTATTCGCTAACTATTCTTGGTAAACGGGTGTTGGATGGGCATGAGAGAGTTCGAGGTGGTGACCGAGCAGACGAGCTGGAGCTCGCGTGGTCGCCACAATAAGGCCAGAGCGGCGCTAAGCTGCGAGGGCCTCAACGCTGCTTGCAGCTTTAATTATTCTTTGTTTTTGCTTGCTGTAAGTTGTTTGCTGGAGTTTTAGTTTGTTTTAGTTTGTTGCTAGAGGGGGGGTGAACGCAGCTCAACCACCCACCTCCTCCCCTCCATGTCTCTCGACACTCCCATTTTCATGAGGGATTTTGAATCCGGTCTGGGGGCGGAGTTACCGTTTCACAGTGTGTTGAGGACCTCTTTAAGTACACTAGTTTAAAATTTAAACAATACTAGTTTAACAGTTCAGTTCATTCTAACTCACAAATTCTAATTAATCCAACAATAAAGCACAAAATCATTTAAAGAGGTGCTTACCTCAAAATTAACTTTTTTAGCTGATAAACTCCCTAGAATGTGTGTAAAATGTTGTATAGCACTATGTCTGTGTTAATTTTTATGTTTTTGTGCGTATTTGTCCAAATCGGCAATATTTAGTCCAAAAACGTGTTTTCACTAATCCTATGGGTTGAACTGTGGTACTGCAGCCTAATTTTTTATTGGTCAAGGACTGTTCACTCTGACGTGTCTTGTACACTCTGACGTCACAGCCTCTGCTGGGTTAGTATAAAAGGTTCAACCATAGCCACTCCCCTGCAGAGATCGTTCTCTGCACTTTTCCTTTCTGTCCGCACGCACTCTCACACACTCTCTCGCGGTGCGACAGTCTGTACCATACAAGCACCATTGATCGATATCATTTTCAGATTAGCAACTTATTTATTTTAAGAATACTTTTCACTTAATCAAAATCTATTAATTGAACTCCAACGTTCTAAAAGTATTTTGTTGTATTTGTTTTCTTATTCTGCGATGTACTAATCATGCATGAATGCCAAGTTGGGACAGAGGCAGGGGAGCTGGTTTGGAACCCAAAAGACCTATAGGTTCGATCCCCGGTCACGGCATACCTTGTAGTGTTATTTTCATTTTTTTTAAGCCTTTTGTTTCGGATAGATCGGGTGAGAATAGATAAATACATCTACATAATAATTCTTTGTTGTTGCTTGTTTTAAGTTGTTTACAGGTAGTCCCCGATTTACGAGCGCTCTGATCTGCGAGGTTCCAGACTTACGAGCTGCGAATTTTTGGAAAAAACGAAAAAAATACTGAGTTTTCATGTGTTTTTTCACTACAGTTAGTTAGTTAAGCATATAAACACACGTTTCCGATCATTTTTATGCACTCAAAAGTAGTTTTTAGATGAAAATAGAGTGTTTTTAGTCGCGCTAGCGAAAACCGTTCCAATTTACGAGCGGATTTCCGGATTTACGAGAGAAATGGCGGCCGTTCCAAATTACGAGATTTCCGGTTTACGAGCGCCTCGTTGTAACGGATCTCGCTCGTAAATCGGGGACTACCTGTATTACTAATGTAATTTTAACATTCAAAAACAATAACGGTCTCTCCTCCTGGCCACACCTCCTCGCTCACCCCCCATCAGTGTCTGTTGACACGCCCACTTTGTTGCATTTTTCAAATCTTGTCGTGGGGCGGAGGAGCTATGGTAGAACAGTGAGTTAAGCACTTCTTTAAAGTCACGTGATCATGGAAACAGCTTTTTAGTGAAAATCAGTCGTAACATCCAATGTAACAAAGCCAAGTGCAGGTAATGTTTTTAATGTATGTTTTCCTGAACTGAACCAACAAATGTGCACCCCTGGTTCTAAGCTGGTGAGGAAAGTAGCAAAGACTAGATAAAAGTAGCAAATGGGTAGCCAAAGGCTAAAGTAGCGAAAGACTAGCTGAACGTAACCAGAGGGTAGCTAAAGGCTAAAAGTATAAAAAGCAAGAGTTACTACTAAACTGCAAAACACTATGCAAAATAGCTAAATGTCAGTTTTAAGTATCAAAATGTTAGCTAGAACTAAAAGTAGCAAAAAGCCTGACTAAAAGTGATAAAAACCTAGCCAAAAGGAAAAAGTAGTCAATGGGTTGCTAAAAGCTAAAAGTAAGAAAAGGCTAGATAAATGCTAAAACTAGCTAAAGGCTAACTAAATGCCAAACTTGCAAATGGGTAAGTAAATTAAAACGCAACAAAAGGCCAAATAAATTACTGTTAGCTGAAGGCAGCAAAAGGTTAGCTAAAAGCTCAAAGTTGCAAAGTGCTAGCTAAAAGTGCAACACTACCTAAAAGTAGCAAAAGGTCAGCTATAAGTATCAAAATGTTCGCTAGAAGCTTAAAGTAGTCAAATGGTGATAAGAAGTTAAAAAGGTTAGCTGAAAGAATGTTTTAGCTGTTTTGTGGGTGACATTTGGCATGAAATCGTTGTGGGATGTAGCAGTGCATGTAAACATGTTGAGTAGGACTATCCGCTACTACCACTCCAAATGCAGCGATGGCAGCCATCTTGAATCAAGTCCTTTCAGTTTTAGATCCACTGGTTACTTTCTATGAGTTTATCGCTGCAGAGAAACCAAAACATTATTGCCCTTCGGCTGCAGGTGTTAATTATGACTTCTTAATGAGGCCTTCTTGTTCCCGCAGTGCCTCGGCCCACACCTGACCTTTGACCCCCCCACTCTGCTGGCTCAGGTACACAACACCCCTGTGGGACCACTCAGCTTCCTCTCGTCTCCGCTCAGACACTTACGGCGTGGAGATCGACGCGTCACATAAATCTGGGGCTCGGCGGCGGGCCCGGGTCCATAAATAACCGGGAGCCTCTGTGGTCTCGTTGTGTATGTTGGCCGGCGGCGCCGTCGTGAAGACGGGGCGCGGCGGAAAGCGCCATGAACTGGGTCATTCTGGGGATTTTTGGGGCGAACTGAACAGTTGAAACTGTTTAATGAGGCTGATGAATATCTTGTTTTTACAGTTTTTAAAAGAAATCAAAGAGCCATCGACATCAGAGCAGCAGCTGCTGCCAGCGTTTAACCGGTCACTCCGGTAAAAACACGTCTATTCCTGATCAGCCGCTCGTTTCGGGCCCAGAGTCCTGTTGGTTCTGCCGGTCCAGACCGCAGCTTTTGATTCTGGGAGTCCTGCTGGCAGAATCATGTCCGGTCAGTAGAACCGGCACCGTCATCATCATCAGGGACCGGATTCTGCTGCTCTGTCGCCAAACCCCCGGAGCCGAACTTTACAGTCAGGCTGTTGCATAAAGTCTGTTTTATAATGTTGTTTTACGATCTCGTGTTTCAGTGAGATCTAGTAGAGCTCAGACTCTGGGTTGGAGACGACTCTCAGCTGCACCATACCAAATTTCAGCTCATAGTCTACACAACTGGCTAAATTATAGCTATTTGTGTGTTTCCTAAAGATAGGTGGCTGTGGCAGCCATCTTGGAACATGGTGGTTCCAAAAGTTAAAGAATTGTAGATGTTCATTAATTAATTAATTACTGAGAGTTTTGTTAAAATCCATTCACTGGTTCGTAAGATGTTTTGCTAACAGACATACAACCCAACACACTTCCTCTCACTTTCGGAGCTTTATAATTTTTAACATGACTGTGTTTCTCAGTGTTTCAGGTTAAATTTCTGCTGCCGTTGGTTTTCCGTGCCCAGCAAAGGTCCGGTTCTGTTCTGTTCTGGACCAAAACCAGGACCTGGTTCTGTCTCAGGTACATAATTTTATTCCTCGCCGACAGCCGGGATGATTGATGCTCAGCTTCACAGATTTAAAGACAGAACATAAATAAATGTGCTGGAACCAGGTTCGGCACCAGATTAAAACACTTATTCATGTGTTGTTTTTTTTTTTTAACAAGCATCACGAGATTAGATCAAACCTTGAGATTTATGTTGAGGTAATTTAAAAAGCACAGATTAAGAATCGCAGCCGTTTCCTCCTGGATAAAAAAAAAAACTACGAACAAAATGAAGTTCTGAGTTTCTGAAACCGACACAAAGCCACACACGTGCGCGTGCACACACACACGCACACAGAAAACTCATGTTTAGCTCCGTCTGTAAAGTCGAGTCATTTTTGTGTTAGCCAAGGTCAGTTAGCTGTGGCGGCCATCTTGAATGACACTGACTTTAAAAGTTAATCAGTTTTAGATTTTCAATAGATTCAAAATCTGTTCATGAGCTACTTTGATGAGAGAAAATTCTACCATTTGTGGTGTGATGCTGATTTGAAGTGTTTCACACATCAAAATACAGAAGAATAACCTCCTTAGCTTGGCAATCACACAATCAGATGAAAAAAAAAACTGTAAAAACAACCAACTAAACAATTTGGTTCTTAGAGCACCAAGTGGTCGTGCACGTGTGAAAAAGGTTACATCATTGTTTCTGGAAACCTCTGTATCTCTTGTACACACAGTTAAAAAAAACACACTTTGGAAAGGTTTATTTTTCTATATATAGAATAAATCTGTTACTTTCATAAAAACTCACGAGTTTGTATAAGTGAGATGAAG
>JBBPBX010043081.1:8472-28087 GCA_038048925.1 Garcialebias charrua | reverse complement strand
GATGGATGATGGATGGTTGGATGAATGGATGGATGGATGATGGATGGATGGATGGATGGATGGTTGGATGATGGATGAATGATGGATGGATGATGGATGGTTGGATGATGGATGGATGGATGGTTGGATGATGGATGAATGATGGATGGATGATGGATGGTTGGATGATGGATGGCTGATGGATGGATGGATGGATGCAGGTCAATACATTTGTTTCACATTGTAATGTGGATGTGATTGATACACAGGACAGTGAAGCTTCAGTTGATGATGGAAACATCTGCAATAAATCATCTACTGATGTTCAGTCAAGTCAAAGAACTCGTTTTTAAATGGATCATTAAACTGATCATTGACTCCGGTTAACACAGATGTTAAGGCAGATGTTAAGACAGATGTTGAAGGGCGAGATACACTCGAGCGTCCTCACGATACGCCTATACGCAGCGTACGTACGCTGTGGCAAAAGCGTAGCCCCGCGTAGCCCCTCAGGGCATGTACGCGCAAAAGTATTTTTTTACTACGCATACGCGATGCGCGGTGTCTGACCTAAACTTCCCCGGCGCCGGACTGTTTTGTATGTTACACAAATGAAATAAATTCCCCTTCTTTATCGCTGATCGGGCCTTTTCTTTTGTTTTTTTGCCTAAAGTCAAGTAACCGCTTCTTCCTCCGTTCACTCGATGAATGAAATGAATGAATTCAGGTCCTACCTGGGTGCGCGATGTTTTAAATATTCCCTGGTGGACTGTGTGCTGCAGGAAAAGCGCTCCCTGTTATTATTTTTATTTCTGAGAGAACTTTTTATAACATATATAGTAGAAACACCGTATCAGAACACCGCAGAAGTCCAGCGAGCTGCTCATGATGCATTCTCGAGGTTTCACTTTCAGCTGACTGAAATCTGTCAATCATTTCAGTAGGCGTGTCAGCAAGTGACCAATCAGCGAGCTCAGTTGAGTCCCCTCCGTGCGCAGCTGCTCATATTACAACAAGGAGAACGCGAGCGTTTGAAAGCTGATAGTTTCTGAAAGTATAGAAGCGAAAACATACGCACAAAATATGCGCGTATACGGAGTCTGCTTCAGTGCATCTCGGCCTTTAAGACAGATGTTAAGGCAGATGTTAAGACAGATGTTAAGACAGATGTTAAGACATATGTTAAGACAGATGTTAAGACAGATGTTAAGACAGATGTTAAGACAGATGTTGACCGATGTTAAGACAGATGTTGACAGATGTTAAGACAGATGTTAACACAGATGTTAAGACAGATGTTAAGACAGATGTTAAGACAGATGTTGACCGATGTTAAGACAGATGTTGACAGATGTTAAGACAGATGTTAAGACAGATGTTAAGACAGATGTTAAGACAGATGTTAAGACAGATGTTAAGACAGATGTTAAGACAGATGTTAAGACAGATGTTAAGACAGATGTTAAGACAGATGTTAAGACAGATGTTAAGACAGATGTTAAGACAGATGTTGACAGATGTTAAGACAGATGTTAAGACAGATGTTAAGACAGATGTTAAGACAGATGTTAAGACAGATGTTAAGACAGATGTTAAGACAGATGTTAAGACAGATGTTAAGACAGATGTTAAGACAGATGTTAAGACAGATGTGTAAGACAGATGTTAAGACAGATGTTAAGACAGATGTTAAGACAGATGTTAAGACAGATGTTAAGACAGATGTTAAGACAGATGTTAAGACAGATGTGTAAGACAGATGTTAAGACAGATGTTAAGACAGATGTTAACACAGATGTTAAGACTGATGTTAAGACAGATGTGTAAGACAGATGTTAAGACAGATGTTAAGACAGATGTTAAGACAGATGTTAAGACAGATGTTAAGACAGATGTTGACCGATGTTAAGACAGATGTTGACAGATGTTAAGACAGATGTTAACACAGATGTTAAGACAGATATTAAGACAGATGTGTAAGACAGATGTTAAGACAGATGTTAAGACAGATGTTAAGACAGATGTTAAGAAAGATGTTGACAGATGTTAACACAGATGTTAAGACTGATGTTAAGACAGATGTTAACACAGATGTTAAGACTGATGTTAAGACAGATGTTAAGACAGATGTTAAGACAGATGTTAAGACAGATGTTAAGACAGATGTGTAAGACAGATGTGTAAGACAGATGTTAAGACAGATGTTAAGACAGATGTGTAAGACAGATGTTAAGACAGATGTTAAGACAGATGTTAAGACAGATGTGTAAGACAGATGTTAAGACAGATGTTAAGACAGATGTTAAGACAGATGTTAAGACAGATGTTAAGACAGATGTGTAAGACAGATGTTAAGACAGATGTTAAGACAGATGTTAACACAGATGTTAAGACTGATGTTAAGACAGATGTGTAAGACAGATGTTAAGACAGATGTTAAGACAGATGTTAAGACAGATGTTAAGACAGATGTTAAGACAGATGTTGACCGATGTTAAGACAGATGTTGACAGATGTTAAGACAGATGTTAACACAGATGTTAAGACAGATATTAAGACAGATGTGTAAGACAGATGTTAAGACAGATGTTAAGACAGATGTTAAGACAGATGTTAAGAAAGATGTTGACAGATGTTAACACAGATGTTAAGACTGATGTTAAGACAGATGTTAACACAGATGTTAAGACTGATGTTAAGACAGATGTTAAGACAGATGTTAAGACAGATGTTAAGACAGATGTTAAGACAGATGTGTAAGACAGATGTGTAAGACAGATGTTAAGACAGATGTTAAGACAGATGTTAAGACAGATGTTAAGACAGATGTTAAGACAGATGTTAAGACAGATGTGTAAGACAGATGTTAAGACAGATGTTAAGACAGATGTTAAGACAGATGTTAAGACAGATGTTAAGACAGATGTTAAGACAGATGTTAAGACAGATGTTAAGACAGATGTTAAGACAGATGTTAAGACAGATGTTAAGACAGATGTTAAGACAGATGTTAAGACAGATGTTAAGACAGATGTTAAGACAGATGTTAAGACAGATGTTAAGACAGATGTTAAGACAGATGTGTAAGACAGATGTTAAGACAGATGTTAAGACAGATGTGTAAGACAGATGTTAAGACAGATGTTAAGACAGATGTGTAAGACAGATGTTAAGACAGATGTGTAAGACAGATGTGTAAGACAGATGTTAAGACAGATGTTAAGACAGATGTTAAGACAGATGTTAAGACAGATGTGTAAGACAGATGTGTAAGACAGATGTGTAAGACAGATGTTAAGACAGATGTGTAAGACAGATGTTAAGACAGATGTTAAGACAGATGTTAAGACAGATGTTAAGACAGATGTGTAAGACAGATGTTAAGACAGATGTGTAAGACAGATGTTAAGACAGATGTTAAGACAGATGTGTAAGACAGATGTTAAGACAGATGTTAAGACAGATGTGTAAGACAGATGTTAAGACAGATGTTAAGACAGATGTGTAAGACAGATGTTAAGACAGATGTTAAGACAGATGTTAAGACAGATGTTAAGACAGATGTTAAGACAGATGTTAAGACAGATGTTAAGACAGATGTGTAAGACAGATGTTAAGACAGATGTTAAGACAGATGTTAAGACAGATGTGTAAGACAGATGTTAAGACAGATGTTAAGACAGATGTTAAGACAGATGTTAAGACAGATGTGTAAGACAGATGTGTAAGACAGATGTTAAGACAGATGTGTAAGACAGATGTTAAGACAGATGTTAAGACAGATGTTAAGACAGATGTTAAGACAGATGTGTAAGACAGATGTGTAAGACAGATGTTAAGACAGATGTTAAGACAGATGTTAAGACAGATGTTAAGACAGATGTTAAGACAGATGTTAAGACAGATGTTAAGACAGATGTTAAGACAGATGTTAAGACAGATGTGTAAGACAGATGTTAAGACAGATGTTAAGACAGATGTGTAAGACAGATGTTAAGACAGATGTTAAGACAGATGTTAAGACAGATGTTAAGACAGATGTGTAAGACAGATGTTAAGACAGATGTTAAGACAGATGTTAAGACAGATGTGTAAGACAGATGTGTAAGACAGATGTTAAGACAGATGTTAAGACAGATGTTAAGACAGATGTGTAAGACAGATGTTAAGACAGATGTTAAGACAGATGTGTAAGACAGATGTTAAGACAGATGTGTAAGCTTGAAGCCTCAGGCGTCGTGAGCCTCACCAGACTGGATGTTGTCCCACACCACTCGGATGTACTGATCTCTGTCGGAGCGGCACTGCTCGTGGTTGAAGCCGAGGGCGTGGAGGAGCTCGTGCTGGACGGTGCTGTGGTAGATGCAGCCCTGCCGGTCCAGAGACACCGTCTGCGCGTAACCACGACGACCAACGTAGGAGTAACATCTGGGTGTCCAATCAAAACACAACACTGGTTAAAGAACATTAAAATCATAAACGTCTACAAGAGTTTAAAAACCCCAGTCCCAACTCCCAGCATCATGAAGAGCAGACAACCAGCTGAAATACTATTTGTTGTAAAACCTACAAATCATCACCTGATGGCTTCACAACGAATTGTCTTTGAGGTCGAATCAAAACAAGTCTCAAAAAATCAAGCTACAGGAATACAGAGTGGAAGTTTACTGCTGAAAAACAGCTAAATGAGCTAAAACAACAACAACAACAACAACAACCTTTGTCCCAGTGAGCTCCAAAGATCTGTTTTACAAGAGAAACCTAAAAACAAACTGAAGCTGAAATGGAACAACAAGCCAAAGTTAGAGAAGAAAGCAGAAAGAACACATTTTAGCTGAATTTGGTTTAAATAATCAGAAATGAGCACAAAAATTAGTAAATTAGCTAAAAAAGTTGAAATTAGCACAAAAAAGCTGAAAAGGCAGAATGAAGCTGAAACTACAAGTGGGAAATGAAACAAGCTGAAATAAGTTTTTTTTTTAAAGGAATAAGCTGAAAATGCTAAATTTAGCACAAAACCACTAAATAGTAACTGAAATATATATAAAGAAGCTGAAGCTAGCTGAAAGAAGATGAAAGGAGGATAACAAGATGAATTTTGAAGTAAAAATTTTAATTAGGCTGAACAGCAGAAATTAACATGAAAAACTTGAATTTATCTGAAAACAGCTAAAAATGCTCAAAAATAGCTGAAAATGTAGAACAAGTACACGCAAAGGTGAGCACATTACACCAGTCTTGGCCTCCCTTCACTGGCTACCGGTTCATCTTCGAATCCAGTTCAAAATTCTCATGTATGTCTACAAATCACTGAACAGTCTCGCCCCCGCCTATCTCTCAGATCTGATACACCCATATGTCCCTCCACGTGCTTTGAGGTCAGAGGATCAGGTACTCTTAATAGTTCCAGAAACTCGCCTTAAGCGCAGGGGTGACAGGGCGTTCTCTGTAGCAGGACCAAGACTCTGGAACGAGTTACCGCTGCTCATCAAACAGGCCCCCTCCCTCTCGGTTTTCAAATCCCGGTTAAAAACTCACTACTACTCCATTGCTTTCAATGCCAGCTGATTTGTATTGGATCGTTTGATTTATGATCTGCAATGTTTTTATGTTTTTCGTGTTGTACTTCATTGTCTGTGTTGCCTGTTGCGTGTTTGTTTGTCCAGCACTTTGGTGTGGACTTGTTCCTGTTTAAAGTGCTTTATAAATAAAATGGTATGGTATGGTAAGTTTAAATTAGCAAAAGAAAATAGACATGTTTGTCCATTTAGGCTGAAAGAAGCAGAAACAAGTGCAAAACGTGGACATTTTCAGAAAAAGCTGAAATTAACAACAACAACAACAACAACAACAACAACAACAACAACAACAACAACAACAACAAACAGCTGAAAAGTAGCTAGAAAATCAGAACAAAGCTTAAATTATTAAAAGGAAGTGGAGAGAGTATTTTTTGCTGAATTAGGCTGAAAATAATTGTGCAAAAAATGTGGAATTAGCTGAAAAAGCTAAAAATTAACATGAAAACAGCTAAAGTAGCGGAAATAACAGAAAATGCTGAAACTTGCAGGAGTAAGCTAAAAGGAGCATAACAAGCTGAAATAAGCAGGAAGAGGTTAAAGAAACACAAAAATGTTTGAGTTAGCAGAAAGAGTCTGAAAGGAGCACAAAGCAGCTGAAAAACAGCTGAAATCAGCTGAAAACAGCACAAAGCAGCTGAAAACAGTTTTAATTTTCAGCAGGAGGCTGAAAGAAGCTGAAGCAAAACAAAACATGAAAGGAGCAGAAAAAGGTTGAAAACAGCTAAAGAGTAGAAGCATGTCAAATGAGCTCAGTTCATTTTGTGCTTCACTAACAGAAAACAGATGTTGGAGCTTCTCAGTGTTAAAACAGATGTTGGTGCTTCTCAGTGTTAAAACAGATGTTGGTGCTTCTCAGTGTTAAAACAGATGTTGGTGCTTCTCAGTGTTAAAACAGATGTTGGTGCTTCTCAGTGTTAAAACAGATGTTGGTGCTTCTCAGTGTTAAAACAGATGTTGGTGCTTCTCAGTGTTAAAACAGATGTTGGTGCTTCTCAGTGTTAAAACAGATGTTGGTGCTTCTCAGTGTTAAAACAGATGTTGGTGCTTCTCAGTGTTAAAACAGATGTTGGAGTTTCTCAGTGTTAAAACAGATGTTGGTGCTTCTCAGTGTTAAAACAGATGTTGGTGCTTCTCAGTGTTAAAACAGATGTTGGTGCTTCTCAGTGTTAAAACAGATGTTGGTGCTTCTCAGTGTTAAAACAGATGTTGGTGCTTCTCAGTGTTAAAACAGATGTTGGTGCTTCTCAGTGTTAAAACAGATGTTGGTGCTTCTCAGTGTTAAAACAGATGTTGGTGCTTCTCAGTGTTAAAACAGATGTTGGTGTTTCTCAGTGTTAAAACAGATGTTGGTGCTTCTCAGTGTTAAAACAGATGTTGGTGCTTCTCAGTGTTAAAACAGATGTTGGTGCTTCTCAGTGTTAAAACAGATGTTGGTGCTTCTCAGTGTTAAAACAGATGTTGGAGTTTCTCAGTGTTAAAACAGATGTTGGAGTTTCTCAGTGTTAAAACAGATGTTGGTGCTTCTCAGTGTTAAAACAGATGTTGGTGCTTCTCAGTGTTAAAACAGATGTTGGTGCTTCTCAGTGTTAAAACAGATGTTGGTGCTTCTCAGTGTTAAAACAGATGTTGGTGCTTCTCAGTGTTAAAACAGATGTTGGAGCTTCTCAGTGTTAAAACAGATGTTGGTGCTTCTCAGTGTTAAAACAGATGTTGGAGTTTCTCAGTGTTAAAACAGATGTTGGTGCTTCTCAGTGTTAAAACAGATGTTGGAGTTTCTCAGTGTTAAAACAGATGTTGGTGCTTCTCAGTGTTAAAACAGATGTTGGTGCTTCTCAGTGTTAAAACAGATGTTGGTGCTTCTCAGTGTTAAAACAGATGTTGGTGCTTCTCAGTGTTAAAACAGATGTTGGAGTTTCTCAGTGTTAAAACAGATGTTGGTGCTTCTCAGTGTTAAAACAGATGTTGGAGTTTCTCAGTGTTAAAACAGATGTTGGAGTTTCTCAGTGTTAAAACAGATGTTGGTGCTTCTCAGTGTTAAAACAGATGTTGGTGTTTCTCAGTGTTAAAACAGATGTTGGTGCTTCTCAGTGTTAAAACAGATGTTGGTGCTTCTCAGTGTTAAAACAGATGTTGGAGCTTCTCAGTGTTAAAACAGATGTTGGTGCTTCTCAGTGTTAAAACAGATGTTGGAGCTTCTCAGTGTTAAAACAGATGTTGGTGCTTCTCAGTGTTAAAACAGATGTTGGTGCTTCTCAGTGTTAAAACAGATGTTGGTGCTTCTCAGTGTTAAAACAGATGTTGGTGCTTCTCAGTGTTAAAACAGATGTTGGAGTTTCTCAGTGTTAAAACAGATGTTGGTGCTTCTCAGTGTTAAAACAGATGTTGGAGTTTCTCAGTGTTAAAACAGATGTTGGTGCTTCTCAGTGTTAAAACAGATGTTGGAGTTTCTCAGTGTTAAAACAGATGTTGGTGCTTCTCAGTGTTAAAACAGATGTTGGAGCTTCTCAGTGTTAAAACAGATGTTGGTGCTTCTCAGTGTTAAAACAGATGTTGGTGCTTCTCAGTGTTAAAACAGATGTTGGTGCTTCTCAGTGTTAAAACAGATGTTGGAGTTTCTCAGTGTTAAAACAGATGTTGGTGCTTCTCAGTGTTAAAACAGATGTTGGTGCTTCTCAGTGTTAAAACAGATGTTGGAGTTTCTCAGTGTTAAAACAGATGTTGGTGCTTCTCAGTGTTAAAACAGATGTTGGAGTTTCTCAGTGTTAAAACAGATGTTGGTGCTTCTCAGTGTTAAAACAGATGTTGGAGTTTCTCAGTGTTAAAACAGATGTTGGTGCTTCTCAGTGTTAAAACAGATGTTGGTGCTTCTCAGTGTTAAAACAGATGTTGGTGCTTCTCAGTGTTAAAACAGATGTTGGTGCTTCTCAGTGTTAAAACAGATGTTGGTGCTTCTCAGTGTTAAAACAGATGTTGGAGCTTCTCAGTGTTAAAACAGATGTTGGTGCTTCTCAGTGTTAAAACAGATGTTGGTGCTTCTCAGTGTTAAAACAGATGTTGGTGCTTCTCAGTGTTAAAACAGATGTTGGTGCTTCTCAGTGTTAAAACAGATGTTGGAGCTTCTCTGTGTTAAAACAGATGTTGGAGCTTCTCAGTGTTAAAACAGATGTTGGTGCTTCTCAGTGTTAAAACAGATGTTGGTGCTTCTCTGTGTTTGTTAAACTTTGTAAATGTGTGTTTATCGTATTATTTTCATGCAGTTTATAATAATAATAATAATAATAATAATAATAATAATAATAATAATAATAATAATGGTCTTATAAGAACAAGACAAAAAGTCTCTCAGTCTGCTCTTCAGTAAACTCCACAGTAATCTCCTTCACATTCCATGAACCAAATTAAGGACCATGGGAGACCGGGCATTATGTGTGGCTGCCCCCCACCTATGGAACTCCCTCCCTGACTACCTGAGAGCTCCACAGTCACTGGTTGACTTTAAACACGGCTTAAAGACTTTTCTTTTTAAGCGAGCCTACTCTGCCTCCACATGATTTTATCTTAGATCTTAGTTGATAATATCATTTTTTAAATTGATTTTATTATTGATCTTTGTTGTTTTATCATTGATTTTTTTATTGATTTTATTATTGGCTGGTAAGATAAATAGCAAAGACAACTATCGACCTATAGCTCTCGCCAGTACTTTATCAAAGGTCTTGGAGAGAGCTATGTTAAATAGAATGGAGAAGTTTCTCCTGACATCCGATAATCAATTTGTTTATGTTTATGTTTATGTTTATTAAATTTGTTCATTTTTTACAAAAGAAACAATACAAGACAATCTCATAAATTATAATGTACAAAATGTACAAAAATGAAAGGTAGCAGAAAGAAGAATAAATCTTATTATATCTGCCCCTTACTTCCAACAATCAGATTAAACAACAATAATCAACCATGTAAACAATAACAATCTTCAACCAACTTTTTCCAACAATCAGATTAAACAATAATAATCTTCAACCAACAGTACAGTCACTCGAGGGGTGTGGTCGTGAGATGGAGTGAGTCGCACTTGCCAGTGCTCCGGGTAAAATTTATTTTTTAGTACCACCAAGCCCTCTATATGTAATATTTTTTCCTATCATCATGTACACAACTTCCATCAAGTATCTCTTTTGAAGATTTTTGATTAAAAATGTCTCAGAGGTCGGCAAGATCGAAGAAAGACGATGACGCTGGCCTAACCCTCGAGGCAATTACCTCGCTGCTGGAGGAACACCGCGCGGCGCTGTCAGCTGAATTCAAACAAACTTTCCACCAGCTGGATCTCAAATTGGACCAGACTCGGCTCGCGGTGGAGGAACACGGCCAGCGTGTGTCATCACTGGAACTTGTCACTAACGACCTGAGCCAGCGCATGTCGGAGGTGGAAAACACCTGCTCAACTCTCCAGGAGGAAAACACCAGACTAAAATCTAAACTGGCGGATTTAGAAAATCGAAGCAGACGGCAGAATATTCGTGTGCTGGGTTTACCGGAATCTATTGAAAGCGGACGTCCCACAGACTTCTTTTCCAACCTGCTGTGCGACATCTACGGGCGTGACACGCTTCCTTCTCCACCCGAACTGGACCGGGCTCATCGAACCCTCGCTCCGAAACCCGCCTCGGACCAGCGGCCGCGCCCGGTTATCCTGCGAGTGCACCGGGTCCAGGTGAAGGAGCTGCTGATCCGGGAGGCTCGACGCAGAGGCAGGCTTGAATACCAGGGAAAACCGGTGCGGATCGTGGAAGACTACAGCCCAGAAGTCCTCAACCAGCGAGTGGAATATAAGGACGTGATGTCTGCACTGTATTCTTTGGGTCTAAAACCTGCTCTGCTTTTTCCTGCTCGACTCCGCGTGACTTTACCTGATGGAAACAGAAAGTGGCTGGGCTCTGTGGAGGAGGCGCAGAAGTTCAGTGACACCTTTCAGGCTTCACAGCGCAAGTAATATTTAAACTTTTCTTCTAACTGATGAGCAATGTACGGAAGCGTATTGCTGACACCAATGCGCTGTTCCCGCACTGGCTTTGTTTCTGTTTACACTAAACTTTTCTTTACATGAGGTGAGGAACAGATGAGCAGGACTCTGCCCATACTCTGATTATCTGAGACTTTTTTTAGTTGCAGCTTTTTTTGAACTATTAACATTTTTGAAATGAAACATTTTTCTTTTTTTGGTTTACCTGTTAACACGTGGCCCTTCCACGAGGCTCACAGGCCTAACGATGGTGGCTGTGGCCCAGCAGTGCTGCACCCAGATCAGTAGTTATTAGATCAGAACTCACGGTCTCAGCAGCCTGCAGCAATCAGATCTGTTGACTGTTGAATTTGGCTTCAAACCAAACCTTGGCACTGATATGTGCATTTTTGCTCTCAAGGAGATCTTGGATCTATACAATAGGCATAATACCACAATTTTTATGTGTTTTATAAATGCTTCAAAAGCGTTTGATCATGTTAATCATGGGAAATTGTTTCATAAATTGCATGAAAGAGGAGTACCAAAATATCTTTTAAGAATCTTAGTGTATTGGTATGCTCACCAGTCTATGTGTGTAAAATGGGGAAAATCTGTTTCATCGTCTTTTTATGTGAGTAATGGTGTGCGACAAGGCAGCATTTTGTCTCCTTGCTTTTTTAACGTGTATATGGATGATTTATCTAAACTGCTGAATCAATGTAGGACTGGCTGTTGGGTTGGTAATAGAACCATCAACCACCTAATGTATGCTGATGATCTTGTTATATTTTGTCCATATAGTGCTGGTCTGCAGCAACTGTTAAGAGTTTGCTCGCAGTATGGACTGGACTTTGACATCAAATATAATGCAATAAAAAGTATCATCATGATTATCAGGAGCAAAGAGGACACTAAATTATCTTTCCCTGACTTCACTCTGTCTGGCAACATCCTCCAAGTCAGTGAGGAGGTGAAATACTTGGGACATTACATAACCGCTGACCTGTCTGATGACAGGGACATTTACAGGCAGCGTTGTATGCAATATGTACAAGCTAATGTGCTTCTTCGGAGGTTCTCTATGTGCTCAGTGTCTGTAAAAACTGCAAAATTGAGGGTGTTGAGATTTGTAGAGTGAGTGAGGTGAAGTTTTTGGGTGTTATTATTGATGACAAACTGACATGGAAACAACACATAAATTCTGTAAGAATAAAAATAGCTAAATCGATTGCAGTACTATACAAGGTCAGAGACCTATTGAATGATAAAGCTCTGTATTTGTTGTATAACACAATCATTGTTCCACACTTAATCTATTGTATTGATGTTTGGGGGAAAGCGTGTAAAACAATCACAAAGCCTATTTTTGTATTACAGAAAAGAGCTGTAAGAATTATCACTAGAAAACATTACTGTCATCCATCCAGTACATTATTTTATCAACTGAAATTATTGAAATTCCATGATTTGGTTGATTATAATATTTTATCAATTATGTATAGGGCTCAGAACAACAAATTACCTTTAAATATCCAAATGCACTTTGTTAAAAGACAAAGTTGTTATAATCTTAAGGGGACAGAGATGTTTGTAAAACCACAATTCAGAACTAGCTTGAAGGGACGTTCTACCTCAATCCAGGGAATTAGATTATGGAATGGCTTGGAGAATGTAGTTAAAAATGCCAAGTCACTGTTTACATTTAAGAAAATGATCAAAAGGAATTTGTTGAAAAAATATATATGAATTAGCATAATGTGTATTGTATTATTTATTAGTTATGTATTAGTATTAGAAAATTAGAAAGAGTTAGTCATTTTGTACTACTGGTGGAAGATTATTAATGTGCTTTGTATCAATTTTTAATTATGTATTAGTATTAGAAAATTAGAAAGAATTAGTCATTTTGTACTACTGGTGAAATATTATTAATGTGTTTTGTATCGATTATTAGTTACGTATTAGTATTAGAAAATTAGAAAGAGTTAGTCATTTTGTACTACTGGTGAAATATTATTATTGTTTAATCTGATTGTTTGAAAAAAGGGGCAGATATAATAAGATTTATTCTTCTTTCTGCTTCCTTTCATTTTTTTACATTGTGTACGTATCATTAATGGGATTGTCTTGTATTGTGTTTCTTTTGTAAAAAAATGAACAAATTTAATAAACATAAACATAAACTCTTCAAAACATATTGTACCACAATGTACACTGCACACCTGTGGCAGCATTACAGAAAGAGCAGCATGCATAAACTACAGGTGGCATACAATGATGGCATGAGGATGCTGCTTAAGGTGCCGCGATGGAGTAGTGCCAGCCAGATGTTTGCAAATGCCAACGTACCAACTTGTGCAGCTGTGCTTGGTAACCTTATGTACAGATGTATGTGTAGGCTAACAAACTCTGACCAACCCCGTACAGAGCTCGGTTAGGTTCTGTTCTAGAATCACTGGTGCCTTAAATTATTTGGCAATGGATGAAAATTCTATTTTTACTGTGTCTTGTTGATGTTATCTTTTTTATTTTTATTTTTATTTTTGGTGGTTGTTGTTTTGTTACTATGGACCATATGCGTCTGAAATAAAGTTTTGATTGATATTGATTTTTGTTGTTTTATCATTGATTTTACTTGATTTTATCACTTGTTTGTATCTGATCATTGATTTTAGTTGCACTTTGTAGCACTTTGAGATTTTTATTAATGAAAAGTGCGTTACAAATTAAATTCATTATTATTATTAATAAACTGCAGACTGGATTTCTGCATCTGTTTTAAGAGTACACGTCTGTAACGTCGTGACGTGCACGCCAACAGGCAGACGTACCCGTTGTGGGACTGGATGCTCAGGTAGTCTCTCTGGTTGGTGTGCTTGATGAATCGGATGCAGGAGACTTGACTGAAAGACTGCAGGCCGTTCTCGATGACGGACAGCTCACGAGACGCTGCAAAGAAAACAAAGGCTTGTTAGAAAGACGTGCACGTTCATGTTAGACACAAAGCCATTTGTCATGAATCTGTTTCAGCGAGAACTCAAATTGACAGAGTCCCTGCTGTCATTTGGTTCTTGTTGTGAATTAAAGCTGCTTCTGATGACCCCCTGGTAAAATAAAGTTAAGATTGACACAAACTCACCTTCATCTTGATCCTTCAGCAGCAGAACAGAAAGAGCATGTATAACAGCAAATCATCTGCATATAACGATACCCTGTGCTCGTGCACGTCCCTTTGATAAGGATGCACAGAAACTAAAGCTCATCTCATGCCGAGCTGAGAACTGACAACGAAAACACTGTTGAGGTGATTCAAATTTAATAAGAAGAATATTATTATTAACCTTTATTTAACCAGGCAAATCCCAATGACATCACAGATCTCTTTTGCAACGTGCATGTTTTGAGTTTTGTTTTTGGAATTACAAAATATTCCATAAGAATAATGGTGAAGTCCAGTTAAAGCTGAGAACTTATTCAATTTATCTAAAATTAAAGCTCTACTAGGTCAAAAACTTTTCCTGCATCCAAACGAACCGTGGCTCCTGAAGTGTCCATATTAACAGGACAACAAAATATTCAGTAAGATGAAAGAATCACCGTTTAAATAAATTGTACAATCTGGGATGAACTGTGTTGAAATGTGTTATAATATTTCCCATGACTTATTGTTGAGATTTTTTTTATTTTTTTTATTTATTAAATTTATTCATTTTAAAACATAACACACACAAAAAAATCACAAGTGTCACAATACAATATCAAGAAATAAAATGAAGGGTGGCAGAATGAAGAAAAAAATCTGATGATTGATCATTGAGGATTTTCACATTTAACGAGTGATTTGTCATAACGAGCCTGACACAACTTTTATTCTGAAGGATGCAGATTAAGTGAAGGAACAGGAAGGAGCTTACAGTAATGGTTGGCAATCACATAAGGCACGTAGACTTTTCCATCGGCCGACTTGGGCCACATGCAGCCTCGAGACGTGCACTGGTCAGCATTCCTCTCCTCTTCAGAGTCATAAGCAATGTCGTCGATGACCAAAGGCTCGTCCTCCGTACGCACTGGGAAAGAACAGCTAAAAGTCAGTCCCTCCTGAGAAGCTGCAGGAAGCTTCATCATTTCAGCTGTTATGAAAGCTGCGTTTAAAGTCATCGTTCATTTAACTACAGAAAACCTGAGTATCACCGGACTTTAAAGATCCACTGACATGATTTTTCTACTATTCATCAAATTGCTCAAAATACATACATTATCATTTAAATATGTTCATTTTTGCAAACAAAATGATAAATCACTTTCATTTTGCTTTAAAAGTCATTTTGAACTTCAAGCCATGTTTAATCATGGGAAATCCGATTACACACGAACGCACCATCTGTGATGTAGTGTGAGGCAGAGCTCTGGGCTTGTCACAGTGCGCGGGTGTGAGCAGCTCCACATGAAGGTAAGTCTGATACAGAATCAGACCTAAATTAGATCCTGTTGTTTCTTGTTCCATCACCCAAACTATTTTCTGCTTCACAAACTCAAGACAAATAACTCAAATCTCCACTTAGATTGCTAAATTTGTCGGGTTTTAAATTGTCCGCTATTAAAGAGACCAGAGCCCTCTGCCTCTCACTACGTCACAGATGGTGCGTTCGTGTGTAATCGGATTTCCCATGATTAAACACGGCTTGAAGTTCAAAATCACTTTTAAAGCAAAATTAAAGTGATTTATCATTTTGTTTGCAAAAACGAACATATTTAAACGATAAAATATATATATATTGAGCAATTTGATGAATAGTAGAAAAATCATGTCAGTGGAGCTTTAAACTAGCATCAGTTTTGGCTGATGTGGACCGAGTTGTAGCCGTTTTGGTCAAACCTTGAAGATAATTGTGAAAGAACAGCAGACATGCCCCTCACAGTACGTCCTGGTAGTGACAGTTTAAATTTGCAGCAGGAAGCTGAAAGAAGCTGAAGCAGAACAAAATGTGAAAGCAGCAGTAAAAGGCTGTAAACACATTGAAATGGGCTCAGTTTATTTTCTATGAGAGCAAAATGGCAGAAAAGGCTAAATATTTCAAACAGGTAAAGTTGCACCAAAACCAAAAGTCAGAGCAGAATTGTCCTGAAAGAGCTGAACGTTTATGGTTTGTTGAAATAGACTGAAACTGTGGGACGAGAAAGATGCTGGATGTGGTACAGAAGAAAAATGTGTGCACACTTCATGCACGTTCAAATATTCAGGCTTGGACTCAAGTCCAAAAATCTCACGGTGGTCAACCAATGAGTCATCAAAACCAGATAAGTCTGATTTACTGTTGAGCAAACCAAACTCCTAGAACTTGAGTTTTCATCAGTTGCTGCAGCGCTGCACGTCATGTTTGTGCACGTTTCATGACAGAAAAGTCAAACAGGAAGTAAAACATCAAAAAGAGTCTGACAGCGTCATAAGCAACACGTTCTGGACTCACCAACGTCTTTGTTGGCCCTCCACAGGAGCTCAGACACAGACAGCTCCTGTCAGAGAAAACAGTGTCAAAATGTGTGGACAGAGAGCGTGAGGGAACAGCTGGAGCAGGTTGGACAGATGCTGCGAGACCATGGAGACATTTGAAAACAAATACAAGAACCTTCTCATTCATCTGGGAACAAACTGGGAGCCAGTGATTTTAAGACAGGGGTGATGTGCTCTCATTTTCTGGCACCAGTTAAAAGATGAGCAGCAGCATCAGAACCAGTCAGTAGTGACTGGTTCTGACCCACATGAAGTGGATTACAGTAGTCCAGACGAGTTGTGATGAAAGCATACGGTAGATAAAAATCTCTAAATGATGTTGTGACAGGAATGGTTTCACCTTGGCCAGTTGTCTCAGGTGATAAAATCTGGACTTGACCACAGATTTAATCTGAGCATCCAGTTTAAAGTCATTGTCCAGCCTCACACTCAGGTTAGTTGCTGTCTCAGTCAGATGTTGTGTTAAAGGATCTAGATCAACATGAGTTGATTCACGGAGTATTGTTTATCTTTTTAATGACACATAAATTAGGCTGTTATTGGCCTAAAAATTAAAAGAAATGCCATGTTTCCAGAGAAAATATCCCAGAGGTAATAAATACAAGGAAAACAGAAGGGGGCAAAATATAGATCCCTGAGGTACTCCACATGAAAAAGTGCCACAGAGAACTCCACAGAACCAAAACGTACACAAAAGCTTCTCTCTGTTAAACAGGATCTAAACCACTGTAGAGCAGGACCCTGAACCAGTTCTCCAGATGGGACAAGAGGATGTGGTGGTCCACTGTTAGGTCCAGCAGCATCAAAACTACACAGGGACCAGAGTCTGTGGCTAAAAGAAAGTCATTGAAAACTTTCAACAGTGATGACTCGGTACAGTGGTGAGTTTTAAAACCAGATTGAAACAGTTCAAGAAGCTTGTGGTCGTTTAAGTAAGCTGTTAACTGGTTGTAAACTATTTTTTCCAAGTATCCTGATGCTGCTCAATAATCCAGGTAGAAAAATCTAAAAAAGTTCAGTTTGGTCCTCAGGACATTAAAAAAAAAAAATCAAGAGTGAGTGAGACTGAGGAAGTCTTTCGGACGAAAGACGAAACATTTCTACTTTTTTTTTTATGTCCAGAGGGAGACTTAACTTTTTTTTAGATATTTTCTCCAAGCTCTTGGACATGAAGGGCAGTTTTGAAATAGGCCTAACATTGGACGTGTCTGTGGAGTCAAGACCGGGTTTTCTAATCAGGGGTGTCACAACTGCATGTTTAAAACTTGCAGGTACCTGTCCACTTGCCAAGCTACCATTTATGATTTGGGATATGGTAAATGGTAAATGGAGCTTATTTATATAGCGCTTTCCAGCCCCCTGTGAGGAGCCCCAAAGCGCTTTACAATACCAGCCATCCACCCATTCATTCACACATTCATACACCGGTAGTGGTAGCCTGCCTTGCAAGGCGCCATCCAGACCTACCGGGAGCAACTCGGGGTTAAGTGTCTTGCCCAGGGACACAACGACACATGGTGGGCGGACGCGGGATTCGAACCTCCAACCTTCCTTCGGGGGACGACTGCCATTACCACTACACCACGGCCGCCCACTTAACATAAAAGGACATAAAAGGAGCCACCGTGTGAAAAACCTCTTTAAAAGATGAAGGGATCAGAGATCCAGCAGACTTCATATGGTCAGTGATGTCTTTTAAAAAAGGCAGGGTGACGAGCTCAAACTGACTGAAAACAGTAGAGTGTGTAACAGAGATGAAGGGGTCACAAGAAGGAGGGCTAATGAGAGCTCTAATGTTTGCAACCTTGTTGGTAAAGAAGCTCAGGAAGTCCTCGCACACTTCAGCTGAGCTCTCCGGGCTGGCTGATTGTGAGGCCTTAAGAACAGAGCTGATGTTTTTTATTTATTTACCTTTTATTTATCCAGGTAGTCTCATTGAGCCACGAGAACTCATTTTCAAGAGAGACCTGTTAGGGAGCAGATGGTGGGGGTTAAGGGCAATGCTACGTTCCAGTTACCTCGTATTCTGGGAACTGGGAAGTGGTAGTGACGTCATTTCCCAAGTTACCACTTGAAAACACGTTCCGGTTCTCCCAGTGGAAAATCAAGATGGACGCACGCTTTGTTTTTGTTGCCGTTTCCGAATACAATAAATTACTAACCAGATATGCACTCCTGACACAGAACATGTCAGAGGAGGATGATGGCCGCCAAAGGTAATTGATTTAATATATATTTTTCTTTAATTCTTTAATGTAAATTGTTAGGAAAAAAGAAAAACTGGCTTTACAGCTAAGAAAACAAAAACGTGTTCACTTCATTGTGTGATTAAATACACGCAACAACATTTTAGAACTGTTATTTTAGTAAAAGTTTAGGTGTTTATTTACTGAAGACGCGAGTATCCGCCATTTTGAAATCGAAACTGGAAGCAGAAAAAATTCTCCCACTTTACGAGTGGGAGTTTCCCACTAGAGTGGCCGTTCAGGTTTCAATCTACCACTAGGAACTGGGAAATTCCCACAATACGAGGTAACTGGAACGCAGCATCAGTCAGGGGCCCAGGGTGGGGTGAATGAGGGTGGAGGCAGGTGTGGGTGTTTCATCTTTTCCACCCACATTTTGACGATACCAGGAGTTGATCCTGCGACTTTCTGATCACAGACCCATCTTCTCTAACCTCTGCGCCATCACTCCCCCAAAGTTTTAAAAAGCACATGTGGATTGTTAGAGCTGAAGGAAATTATGTCGGAATTTTTTTTTTCAGCTCTAACAGTGGACTGATGGAAGCGCCATCTGTGCCTCAGTGCTTGGAATGACACCTGCAACTTATCCTTCTTCCATTTTCGCTCTGCTCTCCTGCACTGGTGTCTGGCAGCACGTGTGACATCATCAGTCCAGGGGTCAGGCTTCAGTCTGGAAGCTTTTCTCTTTAATGGAGCCACAGCATCTAAAACAGTCTGACAAGCTGAGTTAAAAAGAGAGGAGAGAGCCTCAACATCTGAACAAGGACCCACTGGATCCCTGGAGCTGATGGCAGAACTAAAAGCTGCAGAGAACTGAGCAGCAGTGGAAGAGTTAATGACCCTGCGCGAGGTTTGACTGAGTGACAAACGAGTGACCTGTCAAACACAACATGCATGTGGTCTGAGAAGGCAGCATCCCCATCTTCCAGATTAGAAACATTAAAACCATGAGCTAAAACATTAAAAGAATGAGTTAAAACATTGAAACCATGAGCTAAAACATTAAAAGAATGAGTTAAAACTTTAAAACCACGAGTTAAAACATTTAAACCATGAGCTAAAACAAGATCTAATGTGTGGCCACAATCTTTTGTTGGACCAGACACAAACTGAACAAAATTAAATGAATCGATCAGCTATAAAAAGAAATCTTTGACCAACAGCCCAACACACGTGGATATTAAAGTCTCCAACTACAGGTAGTCCTCGGGTTACGACAGTCTCGAGTTACGACGTTTCGCAGTTACGATGCATCTCCCATTAATATATATATATATATATATATATA